>PVKH010042690.1:0-10795 GCA_004027955.1 Chaetophractus vellerosus | reverse complement strand
CCTCCAGCCGCCCCGCCAACAGGGGTTATTGCGCCTGCGCGCTCGGTCCCCGCGCCCTTTTCCGAGGCCGCGCGCCCGGAGCCTGCGGTTGCTTAGCAACGCTGGAGTCACAGTCGCCGAGCTCGTGGCGCGCGTCTCCCCGCAGGGCTCTTTCTCTGCTCTTCGCGTGAGGCAACTCATTGCCTCGTGTCAGGCCTTGCGAACCCATGGAGGGAAAGGAGGAAAAGCAGCAGTAAGTGTTGGGATTTGGTCTTTTATTTTCCCTTCCAAAAAAAAAAAAAAATTGTTCTTCCTGCTGGGAGAGGGTTAAGTGCGACCCAAGGGGTGGGTTCTCAAGCACTGACTGTCCAGGCCAGCTGGGCTTTAAACTTTTCTTCCCTCCTTTCTAAAGGTTGAGCGTTAACAATATTTTTTTTCTTTTATTAGAGAAGTTGTGAGTTTAGAAAACAATAATGCATACCATACAGGATTCCTATACATCGCCCCCCACCAACGCCTTACTTTGCTGTGACCCATTTGTTCCAAATGATGAATCAACGGTAATTTTTAAAATGCATCTTTTACTGAGCCCATACTGCTTATCAGGAACTTTACATGCATTGCCAATTATCGTGAAACCATCCACTCCTTCGCATATCCCACGTGTAATTCATTAGCAAATTTCTGTAGGCTTTGCCTTTAAAATATATCCAGAATCCACCACTCTCATCTCCTCCACTATCACCCCCACATTGGCTCAAGCTACCAGCTTCTCTCCTGAATACTGCAATAGCTTCATCACTGCTGTTTCCTTTGCCCGGCTGTGGCCTGAATGGTCCTTTTAAAACTTAAGGCAGATCACTGCTGACCACTGGCCACTGCAGAGTAAAAGTCAAGGCTCCCACGGGGCCTACATATGTGCTCCTTTTCCCTTACTTGATCTTTTCTACTACTTGCCTCCCCCCAATAGGTCTCCCTCCAGCCTCACTGGTCTCCTTGCTGTCACCCACAGTGATTCTCAAAGTGTGTTCCTCAGACCAGCATCAGCTGGGACCTTGTTAGGAATATAAACTCCCAGCCCCCTGCCCTATCCCAGACAAAATGAATCAGAAAGTCTTGAGGGTGGGTCCCTATAATCTGGGGTTTAACAAGCTCTCCAGGTGTTAACCATTGAATCAAGGAGGTTAAGTGTGGCACAGGGCAAGGGCTCTCTACCTCCAAAGCTTGTGTGTTTAACTAAAACAGTGGTTCTCAAATATTAACATGCATAAGAATCACCTGAGAACTGGTTAAAACAATTTTCTGGAACCAATGCCAGAGGTTATGATTTAGTAGGCTGGGATGGGGCCCATGAAATTGTCATTCTAACAACCTCACAAGTGCTGCTGATGTTGCCTGCTTGGGGACCACGTTTTGAGAACCACTGTTCTAAGCCCAGGCATTGCTTCTGCTGCAGAGCTTTAGGCAGTTTCCTTTCACTTTGCTGGAATGCTCATCTCTTCAATATCCACTTGACTCCCTTTCCACTTTCTAGTCTTCATTCAAATGCCACCTTCACAATGCAGCCTCTACCTTATCTAAAATTGGAACTTATCTCTCATATACATGCATCCCTTTTCCCCATTCCTTGCTTTCTGATTCTCCTTAGCACTGATACCATCTAACAGCTATATATTTTACTTATTATCTTGTTTCTAATTTGCTTTCCCCAAATCTAATGTAAACTGTGAGGGAAAGAATTTTTGTTTTGTCATTTTTAGATCCTCAGTGCCTCAACAACACCTAGCACATAGCTCAATAAATATTTGTTGGAAGAATTAGTTATTCAATGTTATTCTCACTTCTCTTATGATAGGTATTATTGCTTTTATCATACAAATGAGGAAACCAAAGATCAGATATTAAATGGCAGAGCTAGGATTCCAACCCAGGCTGATTTACTTCAGTGCCCATAACTCTTTTTAACTCTGTTTTCCTTCTAATAAAAGATGACTGCAGAATCATATATTTCACATTTATGTATCAATATATATCCATTCACACCACAAGTGCCGACTCAAATGAATGTGTAAGTATGCAAACAAATAGCCATAGTCCTTTCCTTCAAGGGACCTGATACCCGTACAGGTATATAAAACTATAAAAAATTGATCCTAGAAGTTTACAATGATAAATGAATTGACCGAAAAGTCATAACCCTTAAATAAGTGCTTAGATCTCTGGAAAAGCAATAGCAAAAGCTTAAACTTTACCAGTATGATTTAATAAAAATTTTTAAAATTTTGAAATACTTTGAAACTAGCAGGACACTTACAAAAATAATACAAACCCCATACAAAGAACTCCAATATACCCCAACCCCCCAGATACCCAGATCCACCAATTTTAACATTTTGCCATATTTGCCGTATATTCTAGCTACCTATACATCATTCTATCACTACATCTATCTGTCCATATACTTGTGTATCTATTAACCCATTTTCTGAAACTTGAGGTCGGTTGTACACATGCTCCATGTACATTTCCTAAGAACAAGGATATTCACTTAGGTATTTACGTTAAGTGCAGATATCAAGATCAAGAAATTTAACACTGATACAAAGCTTACAGACAATATTCCATTTTTTCATATGCCCCAATAGCGTCCTTTTGAACCTTCTCTCTTCCCTTGTTAGATCCCATCCAGGATCATTTATTGCTTTCACTTATTATTGTCTCTTTAGTTGTTACTCTTCTTTTTTTTCAATTGTGGGAACATATATGACATAAACTTTCCCATCTCAGTGGGATTACTCACATTCACTGTGTCGTGGTACCCTTACCACCTTCCATTACTAAAACTTTCCTATCTCCCCAAACAGAAATGTTACACCCACTTTGCATTAACACCCCATTTGCCCTGGCCTCTGCTCCTGGCAACCTGTATTTTAATTTCTGTCTCTATGAGCTTGCATGTTCTCCAGTATTTTCTTTGTATTTATCATGGGGCTTAAATTTAACATAATAAGTCTGTAACAATCTCTTTTGCATTGATACGGACTTAACTTCAATAGTATACACAGACCATGTTCCTATACCCCTCCATCCCCCACCATTTTGTAGTTCTAGTCACAAATTACATGTTTATATATTATGAATCCAAAACCACTGATTTAGCATTACATTTTATGCGTTTGCCTTTTAGATCTTGTAGGAAGTAAAAAAGTGGAGGTGTAAACCCAAAATACAATCATACTGGCATTTATATTTACCCATCTTGTTACCTTGATGAGAGATCTTTATTTCTTCATGTGGCTCTCATGTATTGTCTATTTTCCTTTTCTTTCAAACTGCAGAACTCTCTTTAGCGTCTCTTGTATCTGGGAATGGCTTAATCTTCCTCATTTTTGAAAGGCAGTTTTGCCAGATACAGAATTCTTGGTTGGCATTTTTTTCCTGTTGAGCATTTTAAATTTGTCATTTCATTGGCTTCTTCCCTCCATGGTTTCTATGAGAAATCAATACTTAATTTAATTGAGGCTCCCTTGTGTTTGGTATGTTGCTTCTCTCTTGTAGCTTCAGAATTCTCTATCTTTAGCACCTGATAGTTTAATTATCATTAGCTGCAGGGTGGGTCTATTTGGGTTTATCCTGTTTGGAGTTCATTGAGCATCTCGGATGTCTATATTCATGTCTTTCATTAATTTTGGGACATTTCCAGCCATTATTTCTTTGAATATTCTCTCTGCTGCTTTCTCTCTTTCTTCTCCTTCTGGAACTCCTACAAAATGTATATTAGTACGTTTGATGGTGTCCCTCAAGTTCCTTAGGCTCTGTTCACGTTTCTTAATTCTTTCTTCCTTCTGTTCCTCAGACAGGATGATTTCAATTGTCTTATATTCAAATTCACATATTCTTTCTTCTGCCAGTTCTAATCTTCTGTAGAATCCCTGTAAAAGAATTTTTAATTTTGTTTCTGTGGTCTTCAATTCTATTTGGTTCCTTTTCATAATTTCCATCTCTTTATTGAATTTTCCTTTGTGTTCATCTGTTGCTTTCCTGATTTCATCTAGTTCTTTTGTCCATATTTTCCTTTAGCTCTTTGAGCATAATTAGTACCATTTTTAAAAAGTATTTGGTATGTCCCAGGTCTGGTCCTCCTCATTAATAGTTTCTAGTGCTTTAATTTTCCTCTGTGCCTTGGCCATAATTTCCTGTTTCTTTGTTTATTTTTAAATCTTTTGTAGAAACTTGGACATTTTGTTATCTTAAAGTTCTGTTGCTGGAATTTAGACTCTGAGGCCACTGTTCCTTAAGCATATATCTAGCCAATGTTATGACAGGGCTTGCCTTGAAAGGATGGGAGGGAAGGGAGGGAGGGAGGGAAAGAAACACCTTTCCCAGTCTTTGCAGATTGACCAGTGGGAGTGCTGGCCTCCAGGGTGTACCCATATAATGAGTTTGGAGAATAGTTTGAGGCTAAAGTATAGGGACCTTCCTGATCCTTTCTGTGCGTGTCTCTTGTCTTGCACACGCACCTTATTTTGGGCATGCACATGTGGCCCTAGAAATTCTCCATTTAAACAATACAGTGTCCCCTCTTCCCTAGGTAAAGTTTTTTCATGGTCCAGAACACTGCATTGTATGTCCTACAGCCAGCAATTCCTTGCCCCAGGCAGCACAACTTGAATTTTAGTTTGGAAGCAGGGAACTAGAATCCAGTGGTGCTAAATATTATTTGTATGTGTGGTGGGTGGAGGTGTATGCACAAACAAAGTGGAAAACAATTCCAGCAGGTTCACCAGAAATGAATAAATATTTATCTTTTTACCTACGATTAATAGGACGCTTGTCTGGATGTCAAGTATATAATGATGAATCAAACATAATCTTCATCTTCATGGAACTTAATGACTAGTAAGGAGTATTTGTAGTGCTTACTAAAATCAAGTAAACAAAAAGTTACATAAATTATAAACTGTAGTCAGTGTTACAAAAGAAATGAACAAAGTGTTATAAAAGAAATGAACAAGGGCTAAAATAGAGACTACATGGAACAGGGAAGTGGAAATCTAGGAAAAGCTTCTCAGAGATGATGTTTAAGCTAATACCTAAGTAGTAATGAGCTGGAGCAAGGAGCTAGGGAAGGCCCTCCAGGTGGAGGGAACAGTATGTGCAAACGCACTGCCAGGGGAGGAGATTGGATGTTCAAAGTGGAGTGGCTGGAGAATAACACGTGAGGAGAGAGTGGCTGCAGGTGAGGTTGAAGAGGTTAGCTGGAGCAGGTAACAGTTACAATAAGGAGGGTGGATTTTGTAAATGCAATGAAAGCCATTTGAGAATTTCAGTTGAAAAATGACATGAGAAGAGATGGATCTAGCTTTGAAATAGAGAAGGGGTTATATTTTAAGGACTATGTACAAGGCTAAACAAAATCACCCAACTTTTATATAAATTTATATGCACTTCTTATTTGGCCAGGGCTTTGATTTTTAAAACATCCAAGTATAAAGTATTCAGGAAACGGATGTGGCTCAAGCAGTTGCGTGCTTTCTTCCCACATGGGAGGTCCTGGGTTTGGTTCCAGATACTTCCTAAAACAAAACTAAAAACAAACAATAAGGAAAACAAAGGAAAAAACCAACTCAGGGGAGTCTATGTGGCTCAGTGGTTGAGCGCCAGCCTCTCGCATATGAGGTCCTGGGTTCAATCCCTAACCCCCAGTATCCCCCCAAAAATTATTTAAATTCATATATTTTGTTCTTACCTTTATTTTTTAAGTATGTGAAATTTTAAAAGATTGCCTTTTATACTAAGTCTTACTCCTTATTTAAAAGGAGAACATTTTTATAAGCTATGTCTTCCTAAAAAATTCTCCAATATTATTTTCATTTTAATAATTTTCATTTTTGTACTAATGTAGTTATTGAAAGCAGTAGGTGATAAGAGATTGGATTGGTTGTTCTGAGGTCTGCACAATAGTTTTTTTCTCATAAAGATAAATAGCAGTGCTCATTTTGTAGGTTTTATAACCTTGCCAGGTGAATTTTTAAAATTAAATAGTTATCCTTTTCCAGATGGTTGAGTTTCCTGGGGAAAGGGGAAAAAATCATCCCTTGGAAATAAAAGTTTTAAAAAAGATGAGTCAAGATTAGCATTATGACTTAGCCACATGCATACATACCACAAACATGATTTATAAGCATGATTAAAGCAGTTCTCTTTCTTTAATCCAAGCAAACAGGAGTTTGTACATTGTACTGGTATACTGTCATGAATAATCATAATTAACAGAAATCCCTTTATCTCATGTAGTTTAGAATGAGAAGATACCCTACCAAATTTTAGTAGCATAAGCCCTTTATAACTTTTAACAAAGCCTAAATTGTCTTGACTGATGTTCAAAACATATTTGAATCTTTATGTAATTTATAACTTAGTACTGAAGTGCTTATTGGGATAAATGATTTACTATTTAATTGTGTTTTTCAGACAACACAAAATAGAAGATGCTGATATAGTGTATGTAACTGAAAAAAAGGAAGAAATCAAACATGAAAAAGAACCTGGAAAAAGCATACAACATTCAAAACCATGTGTCAGGAGAGGACGTGTATATTATGCTAAATTCATTAACACAAATGCAAGAACATTCAATGAACCAGTTCCCTACATAGACCCCAAAAAAGGGCCAGAAAAGCAGGTTGGACAGAAGTTCATTTTATATAAATATAGATTTAGATTTAGAAGCTGTTTTGTGGGATAATTTGGTCACAGACTTTAAAGGATGTGACACACTCAAGTAGTACATTTTATAAACCAATAGTTGAAAGCATAATCTGAAAAAATTCTTACAGATAACATGTACACACAACCATATGTGTGTTTATATATATATATCAAACAATCATTTTAGTAAGTTACTAAATTAGTTTATTCTATAATATTGTATTTGTGACATGTAGACTAATATTATAATTTTCCTTGATACTCAGTAACCCAGATGCTTTCTGTAAAATAATAGCTACCATTTATTGAAATTGTATAAAGTGCTGCAAGTTAGCTAAGTGCTTTCTATAAATTATAACCTTTAATTTACACAACAACCTCTAGGAGGTATTTTAGAAATATTTTTTAATTGATAATACAAACCTCAGGAGGTTAATTAGCTTATCCAAGGTTACACAGTAAACAAATGTCAGTCATGTTTTTGATCCAGGACTGAGTTTTAGCCAAACCACACTCTTATTCACTATACAATATTAAAATGTATTCCATTACCTTTTTTTCTTTTAAGTCAGGTTTGTTGGAGTATAATTTACTGTATAAGTTTCCTATTGATACTGTAACAAATTACCACAAACTTAGTGGCTTAAAACTGTGCAAATTTATTCTCTTACAGTTCTGGAGGTCAGAAATCCAAAATCAGCCTGACTGGGCTAAAATCAGGGTTTCGGCAGGGCTGTATTCCTTCTGGAGGCTCTAGGAGAGAATCCATTTTCTTGCCTTTCCCCTCTTCTTGAGGCAGCCTGCATTCCTTGGCTCATGGTCTCTTCTACCACCTTCAAAACCAGCAGCACATCATCTTCAAATCTGTCTGACACTCCTGCCTCCTTCTTAAAAGGACCCTCTGATTACATTGGGCCCAACCAGATAACCCAGGATAATCTTCCCATCTCAAGATCTTAATCACTTAATCACATCTGTTGAGTCCCTTTTGCCATGTAGGTAGCATTTCCACAAGTTTTGAGGATTAGGATGTGGACATCTTTGCAGGATCATTATTCTGCCTACGAAACTTATGTACAGTAAAATTCAATTCTATAAATTTTGGCAAATGCGTAAAATCATGTTATCCTGTGATTTTATGTACAAACAAAATATAGAACATTTCTATCACCCCCAAATGTTCCCCTGTACCCTTATATAGTCATCTCTTTCCTCCACACCCAGCCCTTGGCAACCACTAATCTGTTTTCTATAGTTTAGCCTTTTCCAGAAAGTCATATGAATGGAATCATAGAGTGTGTAGATTTTAAATTTAGATTCCTTCTCTCAGGCTAATGCATTTGAGACTCATCCATGCATTGCATATATTACTAGTTCATTCCCTTTTGCTGCTACCATATACTTCCTATATGACCTTTGTCAAGTCACTTTTTAAGCTCCAGTTTCCTTATCTATATAATAAGGATAGTAATAGTCTCCTTCATAGGTTTTTTAAAAATGTTTATAAAATGTTTAATATTGACTGACAAGTAACACACAGAATTTTATATCATAAAATACAAAGGTGGGGAAGCAGATATAGCGCAAGTGGTTGAGCACCTGCTTCCCATGTACAAAATCCTGGGTTCAATCCCTGGTATATCCTTAAAACAAAACAAAACAATAAAACAAAGAAAAGATGAACTAAAATACTTTACATAAAAAGAATTGGGCAAATATGTAACTCAAAAAAGTTAACAATAAATTGATATATTTTTTATTTTTATTTTTGATGTTAAAAAGATATCAATATTTCACAATGAATCACCATAATATTAATAAACAGAAAATATTCCTATCATAGGAAGATAATTTGGCTTAACAGAAAATACCTGAGTTCTGAGATCTAAATTTGAATTTTGGGTGGGATGGTTGGTGGCTGAGTGAACTTTGAACAACTTTCTTAAAGGTACTAGGCCTCAATTCTTTTGTTTCTAAATGGGGATAAAAAATACATATATTGTTTATTTGTTGAGGATTACAAAGGATGGAAAGTGTAGAGCAACTGACAGTGCTCAAAATGTTATTTTTTTTTCTTTGTGTAACAAAATCCTATAGAACTTAGACCGAGCCTGATTATAGTCATGTATCACTTTGTATTATAAGTGAAGTGACTTATTTCCCATTTTTTCCTAAACATATTGAGAGCAGAGGCCATATTTTAATAGTTTTAAACATATAACACAATAGTGATTTTAAATAAACTATTGAATGAATAAAGAGATGAATATAGTTAGGTATTTGTTAAAAAGATTCTTTTTGAATGGTGTTATTAAGGACAATAGAGTGACAATAATTCTTAAACTAAAAAGCTGAGCTTAAAGGGAACTATAGTATTAATTCTGACTTCAAAAGGAGAGACATTTTTGCATCTCTATACCCTTAGATGTGTTGGTCTGGTTAGGTAACCACCCTGATTCAATTAACCGGGAATAGAATGTGGGAGTCTCATGGTTTATAAGTGGCTGCCAGAGAACCACTCTCTACTGTTGTGATGCAGTGCTGGCCCCATTCCCCCCTCTCCTCACTCATATCCATGCCCTTTGCCATGTAACTTTGCAGTACTTCTCAATGTGATGGGATTTCGCACCACCGTTTTTCACTGGGGTCATCCATGTAACTTGCTTTGACCAATGTTAATAGATAGAATGCCTGCAGAGGCTTGAAACGTACTTGCATTCAGGCTTGCTCTCTTGCGCCTCTGAAATTGCCCCTTCATGGGGTTTTTGTAAGGATTCAAATAGGTAAAATATTTCTGTCAGGTACTGTTCCAGGCACTAGGGTTATAGCAGTGAACAAAATAAATGGGAAAAATTTCCTGTCCTCATGTAGCTTACATTCTAGTGCAGAAATCAATGAAATAAAAGTGTATAGAATGTTAGATGATGGTAAGTGGGTATGCTGGAGGCAGAGTTGCCATTTTAAATAGATGGTCACAGAAGGCCTCCCCTGGAAGGTGACATTTGAATAAGGACCTGAAGGGGGGTGAGAGAGTGAGCACTTAGTGACCTGGGAGAAGAGCACTCGTAGTATATGAAAGGATACTGCTCCATCGGAAGTACTTATAAACACTAGCTCTCAGTGGCAGTGGGATCCTCCTGGTCTACTGCCTTCTGCACAGCTCATAGCCAGAGACCGGAGAGCCCACCATCGTCCACTGAGAGCAGGACAGAGGACCTAGTAGAGTCCTGGGTCCGGTCAGTGTTCAGAAGATGGTATTCAAAATATGCCACAGCAGAGAAAGTAATTTCTCATGTAGGTATTTCCCGCTTGCCATTTGTAAAAGGAAAAGTGTGCTATCTAAATAGTCTCTGACAACTTCTTTCCTCATACCTGCCATTGGGCTGAGTTGGGTGTAGTTGTGATTTAACTTAACATTTCAATGGAGATTGCTTTTAGTGAGCCCTCCTTACAGTGAAAACATCAACTGTTACTGCCATAAAACAGCACACTGTGGCACTGTGGGAATGTGAGGTTCTCTTGGCGGCAGGAATTCCTGTTGTCCAATTTCTGTAATATAATGTAATAAAGGGAACTGGCTGTGGCTCAATTGGTTGGGCTCTGGTTTACCACATGGGAGGCCCTGGGTTCGGTTCCTGGGGCCTCCTGGTGAAGGCAGACTGCCACGCGGTGAGCTGACGCAGCAGGGGGAGACAAGCAGACACAGAAAAATGCAAAGCAAATGAACACAGCGAGCACAAGCAGCAAGGGGGAGATATATAAATAAAAAAATATATATATAAATAAATCTTTTTAAAAAATAATGTAATAAAGCCTCCAAGGGCAATTTTAAAGGCTATTTGGTTTTCTAAACTTACCTTTGTAAATATTTTGGATTTAAAAGAAATCAATCTGTATTGTAAGGCCAGGCTTATACTGACTGGGTAAATAAATCTGGTACAAAAATCCAGGTTAGTGAAGTTCTCAGATTTCTTACAAAAATGACTCTCCTTATCCCTACTTCAGGGTTGACTCTGAAGTGTACTGTTAACTGAACCTGTTATATGAAAAAAAAGAAACTTGTACTCATTTTTAAGTACCCAAGAAGTGATAAAGAATGCTTATT
>PVKH010042689.1:0-10797 GCA_004027955.1 Chaetophractus vellerosus | reverse complement strand
TAATTAATGTCAAGGGTGGAGTTGCCTAGAAGAGACCTTTAGGTCTCACTTCAGGCCTCTGCCAGAGGCTAGTGGGGGATGAGGTAATGGGAATGCTTTTGGTTGGTAGGGAAATCTTCCTGTGCTCTTCCCACACTACTAACTAACCAATAGCACCCTGAGCATACCTAAGGTAGTACTGCACGGTGGTTAGATACATGGACTTTGGAGGCCTACAAACCTGTTGTTGAGGCTTAGGTCTGTCATTTGTCATCTCTGGCTTTTGAGTCACCTAACCCCTGTGAGCCTCACTTTCCTCTTCTGTAATGTGAAGGTGATGCTTCTACAGACCTCTTAGGCTGCTTGAGGCATAAAAGAGAGGACGTATGCCTAGCACATTGTGAGCACCCAGTAAAAGTGAGCTGAAATTAAAAGGCTGAGGCTAGAGTCTCCCCTACTGCCATGAACCAGTGATGGGAGATGGTTACTCTCCTACCGTGAACTTGGTGACTATATGGTGTTTTTTTTCCCCCTTTCCAGAATGAGTATATGAAAGAAGATTTTCTGATTAAAATCGAAACCTGGCACAAACCAGATCTTGGCACCCAGGAGAATGTAAGTAGCACTTCCCATAACCCCACAGACTTCCAGGCCCCAGGGTGGGGTTTTGAAGCTTTGCTTTGTAGCTTCTCCATAGCTTCTCCATCCCTGCCATGAGGTCGTCTCCACTGACTAGTCTCTCTGGCTGGGAAGGGGGTGGCCTCTGCCTAGTCCTGTCCTGCCAGCATGGGATTGCTGTCTCTGACTTGCAAAAGTCCTTGTAAGGCCTTCTTGTAGTCCTTAGATTAGACAACACTGCAACTCATGGTACTGACAAGTTTTAAAAAGCATCAAAATCATAACTTCTGTAGAGAACAATTTGCCAGTAACTCCCAAATTAAAAAATACACCTATCCTTTACCCCAGCAATTTCATGGCTAGAAATTATGATATAGTTATGATTTCACATGTATTAAATGACATGTAGACAAGGAGAGTCATTGCAGCTTTCTTTGTAGAGCCCAAGATTAAACACAACATGAGTGCCCATCAGTGGGATACCAGATATCTTCATTATGTAGCCATATAGTGGCTGCCTTATGAATTAGGTATAGCCATTAAAAGGAACAGATAGGGAACAATCTTCAAGATAAATTGTTCAGTAAATAAAGCAAGATGCAAAACTGTGTATTTATATGCTACCATTTATATTAAGAAAAGTCTATGCATCAATATTTGTGCAGAGAACTTGGTAACTTGCTGTTAACTAGGGAGGAGACTGGGAGACAAGCAAGAGGATGAGTTACTTTTTGCTGTATTCGTTTGTATATTTTGAATTTGTATCATAATTTTGTATCATGTACATGTAGAAGATGTTTGCATTAATTTTTTTTCATTTTAAAAACAATTTTTATTGAAGATACATAAACAATATAGTGAAAGTTGTGAACTTACAAAACAAACATACATAACATCATACAGGGCTCTCATACATCACACAACCACAAATACCTTATTGTTGTGAAACATTTGTAACAAATTATGAAAGAGCATCATCAAAGTCTTAATGCTAACTATAGCCTGTATCTTACATTTGGTGTATTTTCCCCCCACCTTATTGTTTTTTTGTTCATAAACCATATAGTTTATCTAAAGTGTACAATCAATGGTATTTGGTATAATCAGAGAGCCGGTGCATTTATCACATCAGTCAATATTAGAGCATTTTCATTACTCAAAAAAAAAAACCCAATTAAAAAAAACATTATATCCATATGTTAGCACTACTAATTACAAATCGTCTGATGTGCTTTTGCCATGTCTATTCATTTCCCAACATTTACAAACAACTTACAATTCTGTACAGATTAAACCTCAATTTTCCATTCTCTAATCATATTCTATCCTCCAGTGACTTATATTCTAGCTATTAACTCCATGAGTTTGCTCATTATATTTAGTACATTATTATATTGCACATTTTGAGTTTGAATTAATTTTTTAAAAGCATCAAAATAAGCAGCATATGGCTATGCAGGTATCATCGCCACGAGGGGAACACGGACACAATATAGGTGCTGTAGGGAGTCCTGAGACTGTTTTGCTCTGCTGAAGTGCTACTTGGCATGAAAAATCAGAGCACTGGCTCACAGATGTTTGTTCACTTAAAATCCAGTGTCCCCTTTCTTTGGGTAACACTGTATATAATTCTTTACCAGTAGGAATCTCACGTCTTTGGCTTTGGGAATAGTTGTTCCTAGGTGTTCATTCTGAGTGAGGGTCACATTGCAGCTGACAAAATCTGCATAGTGGGTCCCCCTCTTCCCACAGGTGCATAAACTGGAGCCTGAGACATGGAAACATGTGGAAGCAATATATATAGACATTGCAGATCGGAGCCAGGTACTGAGCAAGGTAGGAACTATTTAAAGATGTGGCGTGGTCTTGAGTGTTAGAGAAATCAGGGAACTGTATCCCAACTTAGCTCAGGACGTGTTCTCTGGTATATAGTGTTTTGTTTTATTTTCAGAGTTAGTATTAAGAGTTATCTTGTCTTGACTCAAGACTACCAGAAAAATAATGGCCCAAATTTGTGTGTCCCGTTTGACCTCTGGAAAGGATTACTGGACAGTATAGCACTGAAGGTAGCCCTGAGGGTGTTTGGCCCCTGCTGAAGTGGCACTTATCCTGAAAAATCAGAGCACTGGTTCTCACACTTATTTTTCCAAACCAGTAATTCAAAACATTTATTGCCTGCCAACCGTGTTTGGAATACTGTTTCTGGGGGGTTCCAGGTATAAAATATGTGAAAAGACAAGTCACCTGCCCTCAAAAAGTTGGTGGTGGCTTTTCAGAGTAACAAACATTGAAGCAAGTGCCTGGTTACACTGTAAACTTGGTAAAAGCAGGAACCACATCAGTCTTGCTCCCTTTTGTGCTACCAGGAAGTATTTGTTCAGGGAATGAAAGAATTAGGTTCCCCCTCCCTCATTCATTACTTTTTCTTATTTGACAAAGGCCTTGTTGGGTTTAGGGATGGGAATTTGGCTCTCTGCTCATTGATAGGGAATAAGTGCTTGTCCTTCTCGTCTCTGGGGTATGATACCTCTTTCCTGTAGTCAGTCTGTGGCTTAAGATATTTTGACTTGTACATTTCCAAAAATAGATGAACGCCATCTTGTGCTTCCTTGCCTAATATCCCCACCCCCGCTTTCAAGGTTAGTGGATTTTTAAAAAACAAACAAACAAACAAAAACAACTTCTTATAGAACTATAAAATATAAACAGCAAAGTAAATGAATCTTAAGTATGTAGCTTGACGAATTTTCTCAAGTTGAAAGTTTTGGAGTATTTATTTATTAAACAGAACATTGCCAGCAAAAAGTATGGTTCTTTGAGTATTTTTTCAACTCTGGTTGTTCCACGTGAGTAGAGGGAAGCAGAGGTGGGGACAATTTATTTTTTTAAAGCACACATAATAATCTTCTTAGCATCAGGAAATACTTTGTGTGTGCGCGTACGCATGTGTGTGCATGCTTATTATTTTTGTTAAGTAGGTGGTATAGTTTGCCTCTCCTGAGCCCACATTGGCCAATGCAGTGGGACAGCTGAATATTAAACTTTTGCTGTGGTTAATTAACACAGAAGTGACTATAATATGAATCAGTGAAATTAGCCTAACCAATAATGCATAAGATAATAGATGACATTGCTCATTTCCTATAGTGATTTTACTAAAGCAAGTCAGAAGGAGCTTTTTTGAAAAACCCGTGCTGGGCCTCACCTGCAGATATTATTTTTCACTGAGTTTGAAGTGGGGGGGGAGCAGAAATCCATATTTTGAAAAAGCCCTCCTTGGTGATTTGAATGTTTACCCTGGGTTGAAAATCCCTATTTTCAACAATGGAAATATGTGCTTACTCAGTCTGGTGACCCTTTAATCTTGGTGAAAATTGAAAGCAAACCCTAGCAGAGAAAAATCGTACAGAGCTCTCCTCTAGGGGAAATGTAAACAGTTCTTTATATCTTGTTTATAACATATTCCCATATTTGCAGTTTGCTAGCAGCGTCAGAACTGTTATGAAGTGTATTGTGGTGAAAACCTTCTCTCTCCCTCTTTCTTCCTCCCCCTCTCTCCCTCCCCTCTTATCTCAATTCCACAACCTCCCTCAGGATTACAAGGCAGAGGAAGACCCAGCAAGATTTAAATCTATCAAAACAGGACGAGGACCCTTGGGCCCCAACTGGAAGGTGCAGTTCACTCTCTCACCACCAGGGGGCAGAGCACGGGGTGGGTGGGCCTCTCCCTGCTGAGGCCGGGAATCGCAGGGCAGGGCTAAGGGAGAGCCTGAGGTCTGCCCTCTTAGTTACTTGCCTGCCTGTGGGTGTGTTTCTAATGCAGCAAGAACTTGTAAGTCAGAAAGACTGCCCATACATGTGTGCATACAAACTTGTTACCGTCAAGTTCAAGTGGTGGGGCCTGCAGAACAAAGTGGAAAACTTTATACATAAGGTGAGTGACCTGGGTGAGTCCTCTGTGACCTTCAGGTATGTGTTGATCGGAAGAGTCTGGCCCAATAAGAGAAGATCATACAGGCACCTCATCTACCCATGCATGACCTGTATCCTAGGGTAGCGTCTTATAGTTTTAATACTGTCTATCCAGGGACAGTATTAAAAATTTCCTCCTTTAACCATATTCAAATATATAATTCAAATATGTATATAACTTAGTGCTGTTACTTACATTCACAGTGTTGTGCTACCTTTAACCACCATCCATTACCGAAACATTTCCATCATTCCAAATAGGAACTCTGTACATTTTAACCCTATCCTCACATCATCCCCTGGTAACCTATATTCAAGATTCTGACTCAGTTTGTTTATTCTAGTTGTTTCAAATCAGTGGGGTCATAAAATATTTGTCCTATATGTCTGGCTTATTTCACTCAACGTGATATCTTCAAGGTTCATTCATGTCTTCACATGTATAAGAACTTCATTTCATTCCTTTTTATGGCTGGATAATACATTGTATGTGTATACCACATTTTGTTTATCCATTCGTCAGTTAAAGAACACTTGGATTGCTTCCAGTTTTTGGCAATTGTGAATAATGCCACTATGAACACTGGCAAATATGCAAATACCTGTTGGAGTTCCTGCTTTCAGTTCTTCTGGGTATATACCTAGAAATGGGATTGCCAGGTCATATGGTAATTCTACACTTAAATTTCTGAGGAACCACCAAACTGTCTTCCACAGTAGCCATTGACATTCCCAAAATTAATGAGTGTTCCTATTCCCCCGCATCCTCTCCAACACTTCTAATTCCCCCCCCCTTTTTTAAGAGTAGTTATTCTAATGGGTATGAAATGGTATCTCACTGTGGTTTTGGTTTGAATTTCCCTAACAACTAATGATGTTGATTATCTTTCAATGTGCTTTATGGCCATTGGTATATCTTCTTTGGAGAGATGTCTGTTCAAGTCATTTTGTCCTTTTATAGTTGAGTTGTAATATTTCTTTATATGTTATGGATATTAAACCCTTATAGGATATGTAGTTTCCAAACATTTTCATCCATTACTCTCATGATAAAGTCCTTTAATGCATACACATTTATCTATTTTTCTTTTTGTTGCTTGTGCATTGGGTATAAAGTCCAAGAAATCATTGCTTAACACAGGGTCCTAAAGGTGCTTCTCTGTTTTTTTTCAAGGACATTTATAGTGTAGTTTTTTTTTTGTTGTTTTTTTGAGGGGCCAGGGCTGGGCATTGAACCCAGGACCTTGTGTATAGGAAGCTGGTGTTCAACTACTGAACCACATTGGCTTCCCTGAGTTGGTTTTTTTCCTTTTTTCTTTTTAAGATTTATTTTATTTAATTCCCCCCTCCCCTGCCATTGTGTTATGCTTGCTGTCTGCTTGTCTTCTTGTTTTTTTGGAGGCACTGGGAATCGAACCCGGGACCTCCCATGTGGGAAGGAGGTACCCAATCACTTGAACCACCTCCACTCCCTGCTTGTATTTCCTCATTGTGTTTCCTTGTTGCATCCTCACCTTGTTGTGTCAGCTTACTGTACCAGCCCCTTGTATCGGCTCGCTGTCTTGCTCATCTTTAGGAGGCAGTGGGAACCAAACCTGGGACCTCTCATGTGGTAGGTGGGTGCCCAAGGGCTTGAGCCACATCCACTTCCCCATTTGTTTTTTGTTTTGTTTTAGGAGGCACCGGGAACTGCACCCGGGACCACCTCCCATGTGGGAAGCACGTGCTCGACCACTTGAGCCACAAGTACTCCCCACACGTAGCCTTTTAATTCTCTAATCTGTTAGAGCCTCACTCTTGGGCCACATTTCATAGCTGTTGGCCAGTGTTAACCTGGCTTTAGGCTTCAAAGATAATGCTGCTTGGGGCTGATCCAGATAGTGAGCCACACATCATTCCTCAGCTCCCCTTCCCAGGAAAGTGTGGGTATTGGCATGGAGGTCTTGGGGAGTGGGGAGTGGGTTGCAACAGTGGCCTTCACTTTCTGGGCTCTAATGTGGTTCCCTCGTTTTTATAGCAAGAGAGGCGTCTGTTTACAAACTTCCACAGGCAGCTGTTCTGTTGGCTTGATAAATGGGTTGACCTGACTATGGATGACATTCGAAGGATGGAAGAAGAGACGAAGAGACAGCTGGATGAAGTAAGTGGGATTCCAGAGGAGAGCTTTGGGCTGTCAATCAGATAAATACATAAATATTAAGGAGATTGTCATGCAGGAGCAGTTCAGTGAGGTCTCTGTACTATAGTTCTAGGAACTTGTCAGTATCTACCAAGGGTAAGGTGTGATGCCAGACAGTATGGAAACTAAAGAAGAAAGCAACCTATGCTCTGGAATTTGCAGTCTAGTTGAGGTCTTGACATACCCACAGAGACAAGCATGGCAGAAGCTGACTCCCCTATGAGGTTGTTTCGGGGTATTTTTAGTTGGGAGCTTTTGCCTTTTTTGGGGGATCATTTCCAAGCGCATCCCCCCCCCCCCAAAGGCAAAATCTACCAACTAAAAATGTGTCCATAGGAGCAAGGAGACCC
The DNA here is from genome assembly GCA_004027955.1 of Chaetophractus vellerosus. Classification (NCBI taxonomy): domain Eukaryota; kingdom Metazoa; phylum Chordata; class Mammalia; order Cingulata; family Chlamyphoridae; genus Chaetophractus; species Chaetophractus vellerosus. The sequence goes on along the minus strand of PVKH010042689.1, from coordinate 3,699 downwards.
AACACTCCTGCCTCACTTGGGGATGCTTCTCTGAGAGGCCAGCTCTGAGGAGATTGTTAATTAACGGCATTCCGGGCTTACTGTGTGCCAGGCACTCTGCTAAGGGCTTTGACACACAGCCTCTCATTTAATCCTCATAACAACCCCCTGGGGAGGTCCTATTGTGTTATCCCTACACTCAGATGTGGAAGTAGAGTTCTGACAGCTCAGTGTGGTGCCCAGGGTCACAGCCTGCAGGTCAGCATAGGAGCCAGGGCTTAAGCACTCAGCCTCTCCTGGCATTGGGTGCCATTTGGTGCCCTCCTACCTTCTCAGTGTGAACAATAAAGCAGAAAGCTGTTTCCTAAGAACTGCCATCCATTTCTCCCTCCTTGCCCCTGGGTGGGTTGGTGCCAAGCCTGGGTACCAGTAGAAACATTATTTTGCAACAGCCTTGCTGTCCAGCAGGCCTTGGGCCTGGCCTGGGTGCCGGTGGTGCCCCAAGCTGCTGCTTCACTCTGCCAGCCTAGGGTGGAAATGGGGCCCCGACACTTCCTTCCTCTGAAGCACAGCAGCGAACTGTTTTTTACCATCCAGGGATGACGCTCTTCCTGGTCTGAGTCACTGGTTTAAGTGGTACACTGAGTTAGTTCCTGTGGAAACTTATTCATTCTGCTACATTTGGCAGTAAGGTGGCAGGATTTGGACACAATCTGTGATTCTTCTGCTAAGGATCCTCAGGTTTAATGTCCAGAGCTCTGGCAATTCTGACTATGTTATGGAGGTATCCGAGCCTTTTGGTCACCTCAGTCATCTGACAGAAAGAAAGGAGAAATGTTACTCATTGGGGGAACACAGAACGGAGACTTTGGGGTTCAGTCTGCAGTTGTGGCCAGCCAACTGCCTGACAAAGGCCAGCATAAAATACATTGGGGTTCACAGAAGCATTTGTTGACAACCTTTTGCTTTTGGGGTAGAATTCAATTTCTTGGAGCTGGAAGAACTCTCCAGAGGATCTACGGGATCTGCCTTCCTCAGATCCAGCGTTTAAGAACCCTCATTCTTGGGAAGTCCTCCACCCTCCCTTTTTTGCACAATTCTCCATTCTATGGAGGATTGTGCCAGAAGCTTAGCGGATTCTGTCTTCTTGGATAACTGCAAATGCAGGAAACTGTCTTTGGAATTAGAATATTTAAAGTAGTTTGTAAGGGAAGAGAAAGCAAAACCAAATCCATGTCTATGGTTTAGTTTTATGTGTATGTATATATCTTAAGTTTTACTTTTGAATCTTTATTAGAGTGTTTGCAAGGGTGATTTGGTTTGGTTGGTATATGATATGGATGGTATATGGTATATGTTCATCTATTTTCATTTTGCTTTGACTAAATGGCCACTTAGATCTCAAGATCTCTTTGGTTCTGCAAAGTGTTTTTGTGTTATTTGTTTGATAATTTCCCTTCTGTGTTCTTCTCTATCTGGAATTTTTGTTAGTCAGAAGTTGGACTTCTGAATTGCTCTAATTTTCTTTTATGTGTCCCTTTTTGTCTGACTTATTTCACTCAGCATGATATGTTTAAAGTTCATCCATTTTGTAGCAGTACCAGAATTTCATTCCTTTTAAGTAAGGGTAATATTCCATGGAGACACAGCATTTTGTTCATCCATTCATTTGTTGATGGACACTTGGGCTTCTCTTGCCTTTTGTCTATTGTGGATAATGCTGCTGTTAACATTGGTACATTGGTACAGATCTCTGTCTGAGTCCCTACTTTCAGTTCTTTTGGGTGTATACCTAGATAGAAGTGGGATTGCTGAGTTCGATGATAATTCTATACTTCTAAGGAATCGCATTTACTATCTTTTTTTAAATTGAACTTTTTAATTTGAGATAATTATAAAAGTCACATGGAGTCATAAGAAATAATACAGAGGGAGCAGGTGTAGCTCAGTGGCTGAGCTCCTGCTTCACATGTACGAGATCCTGGGTTCAATCCCTGGTACCGTCTAAAGAAAAAATAATAAAAACAACAACAATACAGAGATCCCATGTACCCTTTACTCAGTTTTCCCCAATGGCAGCATTTTGTAGAGCTACAGTATAATCACAATAAAGATATTGACATTGATACTTTTAATAGCTTTTTTAAATCAAAGGAGTATTTCAATCTTAACAGTAAAAACACTTTTCAAAAGTTTTAGGGGAGCAGATGTGGCTCAAGCAGTTGAGCGCTGCTTTCCACATGGGAGGTCCTGGGTTTGGTCCCCAGTGCCTCCTAAAAACAAAAAACAAGCAAACAAATGAAAAATCCAGCTCAGAGGAGCCAACGTGGCTCAGTGGTTGAGCCCTGGCTTCCTACATACAAAGTTCTGGGTTCAGTCCCCGGGACCTCAAAAAAAAAAATTATAGAAAAAGTTAATAAATAGAAGTGCAGATAAATAAATAGACGAATAGATAAATAAAAGTTCCTTTTTATCCCACCCCTTGCCTCATTCCCTAGAGGTAACCACTGCTAATAAGGACCCACTGTATTAAAAAAAAATCGGGAATTGGAATTCCTCTTTTCATGTTCTTTGGCTGTGCGTTTATATAGCCTTCAGTATCTAGATCCAGGGGACACTACAAACATCAGATTCATCTCTCACTCATAGAGGCACCAGGAGATAAGTGTTCTTAGAACTTTCATATAAGAATGAAACAAGGAATTTTTATATCAGTGGCACCTTCTAGGGAACCTTGCCTTTGACAGTAGGGTAAAGCTATCATGTTCCCTGATAGGAAGTTGCATCTGATTTCAAGTAGTGGGAAAACAGAACCTGGATTTGCATTGGTAAATTAAAGCAAGTCCTTGAACTCTCAGGATACACAAGGATCTGGTTGATTCCCAAGGAGCTTTGTTCCCATAATATTAAATTCTTTAAGACTGATTATTTATAGAAATGGGTGTTCTGTTGACATTTAGTGACCAAGTTGTTTCCAAATATATATTTTATTTTGAAAGAGTTTCAGATGTACAGAAATTTGACAAGAGTGGTACAAAACACTTATTACTCCTTTGCCCAGAGACCCCACTCCTTTATAGGAAAGGATCCATCAAGGATCTCACACTGCACCCAGTTGTCACATCACTCTAGTCTCTTTAATCTGGTGCAGTTCCTCATTTTTTCCTTGACTTCTAGGACCTTGACACTGGGTGATTTTTCATTGTATCCTATTTGTCCATCTGTTAACTTTCTCACTTGCACAACAAGGTGTTCCAGATTCACTTCTTGTTCTTTACATGACCCAGCCCCGGAATTGGCCTTTTCTCTAAGGCACTCTGGTTCTTTTCATTGGAGATTAGTGTTTGGAAACCAAGATCTGGCACTAGGTGTGCTCATTACTATTGGGGTATTGTTCCCCAGGCCCTCCCAGTGGTGGAGCTAAGGGATTTTATATGCATATTTATTTCTATATATATCTGCCATATTTTGTTCACACAAACATCTCCAATTCCAGTCTAATACCACATTTAAGTTTTTGTCTTTTCAAAAAGTTGGGGGCCCAGCTAGATAGCTCAGTGGATAAAGAGCGTGCTGGGGTACCACATGGGAGGCCCTGGGTTCGGTTCCCGGGGACCTCTCCGAGCGGGCAGACGGCCTTGAGAAAGGCAAACCGCTGTGAGCGGGGCAGAGCCGCCGTGGGCAAGGCAAAAAAAAAAAAAGCCGCCACGGGCAGGGCGG
>PVKH010042688.1:0-10794 GCA_004027955.1 Chaetophractus vellerosus | reverse complement strand
GCTTTTGAAGGGATTAATCCAAGGATTCAGATGAAGTTTGAATCTCTTACTTTCTGCTTGCAAATGTAGCCAGCTGTGAGTTCCTAGGAAAGGAAAGGCAGAGAATATGATGGGTATTTCCCAAAATGATGGGTAGGGTATTTCCTACCTTTTCATCATTATTTCCCAGTCTGTTAATTTTCTTCAAAATTTTTGGTCTGACCCTCAAGGGCACAGAATTGCCCAACACCTAATTATAATCCTTCATTCACAATATACTATCATCATTAGTATGATAACCCTCTTTTATTTTACTTTATTTATTTGTTCTGTGCATTTAAACTTTATTATTCTATGGTATAATGAATAATCATAAAACTACTACCTAAACCAAGAATAAAATGTAATCCATAACTTAACATTTACCTACTTACCCCTGACTCTCCTAAAGTAACTACTATTCTGAGTGTTTCTCATTGTTGTTTTTTATTGCATATATATTTTAAATATTTAGCCTAATGTTGCCTAGTTTTCAACTCTATAAAAATGATACATTGTGAAAAGTTCTTACTTACTTGCTTTTTTCACTCAACATTATGTTACAAAAATTCATACATGTTGATGTGTATAGCTATAAAGCATTCATTTTCATGGCTGTATACAAATCAAATATGTAAATAGACTATTCAACCCTCCAGTCAGACTGCTTCCTGAACCCACAGGGACACCTAGCCTCTTTGTGCTTGGCTGAATCTATTCCTTCTGCCTTCTCTTTCTATTATTATACATGTTGAATTCACATTCAAAGACCAGCTTAAAATCATTTACTTCTCCAGTTCTATTGCTCAATATCTTGGTCTTAGCACATATCACAACCCGTTCTTTATTTATAAAATAGGAGCAACTTTAGGTCAAAGGCAGAGTTTAAATCACTTTGAATTCTTCCTAGCACCTAGAACAGAACTTTTCCTTTACTAAGTGCACGAAATTTCTGTTGAATTAAAGAGTTGCTGAATTGTTAATAGAGAAATAATAATCAGGCACACAGCACATATCATTGGTGATCAGTTATTTAATAAAGGCCCTAAATATTCCACATAAAAACATAGCTTTTTATAATTAGGTGGGAAATATATGAATAATAATCACCCAAACATTTGAGTGTAACTGCCTTTATTCAGTATAGTTCTAATCAAGTAAGTAAAATCTTAGATAACAATCACCTCAAGGAGGGCATTCATTTATATATATAAAAAACGAATTCATTAAATTATACTCTAATAAAAATATCAATAAAGGGACATTTTGTAAATCTTTGTGTTTACAAGTTAATGTATCTTTGATATAATCACTATAAGCCTTTTACTTCTTATCTGGTATATAATTAGACCAATATTTTAGTCAGTAATTATTGATTAAAGTTTCAGGTGACTTTCTACGCACTGGCCACCAAGACCCTTTTTTCAACTTTATTTCAAATTTATTTCACTCAATTTTATTTCAATAACAATTTCACCAAAGTATAAAACTCATGGCACTTTCAAACTTCTTAAGTGGGTAGGAATGGTGACTTAGATTTTCTCCATGACAGAGAAATCTGCCACCATAAACAACTATAAAACTAGGCAAAGCATATAAGCAAGTGTTTTAAGACATTGAATAATAGAGAGTATGGGTGTGATTGAGAGAAGGAAAATACTTAAATTTACTTTCACATTCAACCTAGATTATTACCTGGGGCATTTTCAGTATTGCACAAAGAAGGGAAGCCCAAATAGAAAGCAACAGACTCATTGGGCATAGGAAACAGAGATTGTAGTTCAGGACTATTGAGTCAGCAAAATTTTCAAGGACAGTATAACAGAAATGAGGGAGTTGCACAGAGAAGGAGATTCTTAATTCTTTGCCCAAATAATAAGTTGCACATCCTCAGGGTGAGACACCTGGCATTCTAGCAGAGAACAATTCCTGGATTACTATGAGATGAGTGGCAAAACTGGAGGTCACACAGTAATGGAGACCATCAAAGTTCCAACCAACCAGAATAGATTGGCCTCAATGAATACCCCAGGAAATCACAGGACAATGAAATACAAGAATGACACCCAAATCTACAAAATAAGAAACAGTCCCAAAGATGATGCACACATTGAAGTTAGCAGAGAAGGACAGTAAAGCAGCTATTTTAAAAATATTTAAAGATGTAAATTAAAATATAGAGACAATTAGTTAAGAGATGGGGAATTAGAGCAGATAAATAGAACTATTAAAGCAGATGGAAATATTTGAACTAAAAAAAAGACAATATCTGAGAAGAGAAATCACTGGATGGCCTTGAGAGCAGATTAGTTCACAGAATAGATCAGTGAACTTAAAGATAGTCAAATGGGAACTATTCAAACTGAAGTACACACACACAAAAAAAGACTTTAAAAAGTGACCAACCCTTAGTGACCTATGGGTTGACAATAAGCTCAATAACACATCATTGGAATCTCAAAGGAGAGAAAAATGTAGTCAGAAAAAAAAAATAATGACTCAATATTTCCTAAAATGGATAAAAAAATAAACACCTACAGACCCAAGAAGTTTAACAAACTCCAGGTATGATAAACCCCAAATGGGAAGGAGTAAGGGGAAATACCTGTAAGGGGGAAAATAATTATTATACTAATGGGCAGCATATGGTAGTGACTAAGAATGTGGTCTCCAGAGATAGATTTCTTGGGTTTATATCCCAGCTAGTTAATTAACTAATTGCATAGGTGGACCAGCAAATTATCCTCTGTACCTCAGTTCCCTCACCTGTAAGGACAATAATAGTAACTATTTCATAGATTACAAGAGTGTTGTGAGGATTACATGAGTTAGCACATGAAAAGCATTTAGAGAAGTGCCTTGCACACATAAAGTATTAAAAATCTGATTTTAAATAGAAGGGAAACTTTGACTAAGAAATAAAAAGGAATATAGAAGGAATAGGGTGTTATGAAGATGAGGCATATCAATTTTCAATTTTATGTAAATGAATTCATTTTCCTCCTTATAAATGTCTATATTCTTTATCCATGCCTGTGATTCCATATCCTAAAACTCAAGAAATATAAGAGAGTAGGTGAGATATTCAAGTACAATGACAATGCCAAATATTCAGAAAGCCAATGTTATTGTTATTAAATAAGCTAGTCATAACAATACATTTTTTGCATAGCATTTTCTCCAAAAAGTGAAAAGTGTTCATGACATGAAAATTGGTTCTTAATGCTATGGGTATTCTTCCTCAATTGAGATGTCACTATAATCTCTAGAGGAAGATTTCTATTTTTCATATAAAAGCCCCAAGGAATAAATCCTCCATAGTTTAACAGGCACAAAACATAACATGTATATTCATAGCATGTTCCTTCTTTAATACAATCTATATTATGATTTACCATTGAATTATTTTCTTACTATTCTTGCTTAATTTCAGAATAGGGCCCAACCAAATTATTGGTATTTAGATGCAGGTCATTTAAATTGACTTTCAAAAAGAGTAGGCCAATTGCAATTAAAAAAAATTATTTGGCCTAACTAACTTAATTCTATGATAGACTCCAGTTAACTTTTCCAAAATCATGATTCACTTAAAAGCTTTATTTGACAAAAACTTAATAGTACATTAAAGTACAGAGAGATATAGGAGGATTTTATTCATTCATTCAATGAATATTCATTGAAGGGCTGCTCTGGGCTTGGGACACATAAGTGAATAAAACTGACAAAAACACTCTGTCTTTTAAAAGCTTACATTCTGCATATTCTCAATTAACAAGTCGCTGATGCTTCCTATACAATTAAATAGAAAAAATACTCACTTTGTAGAATTTCATGAACAATTTCTAGCAAAACAGCTTTCCTGGCTGTCCTCCCAATGTCCTAATCACTCATCTCCTTCATGTGCTGTTCTTCCCTCTCCACACATAACTGAAAATGCCCCCCAGAGCTCTGGCATCAGCACGTTTTTTCATGTCTCTAATTTCATTTTTCTTTTTATCACTTCCCTTTATTTCACTTCTTTCATGGCTTTAGTAATCATCTCTAGCTTGATAACAGTTTGATGGCTTAATGTTAACATTAGATTTGTTGGTCAAAAAATCTGGGAGCTAGCTCTAATTTCCACACTGAATTGCTTTGTGACTTGGGCATGTTATTTAAACTCTTGAGGTCCAATTTCATAATCTATAAATTAAGGAGATAATATGATATGCTTCTGAAGTCCCCCTCAACCAATAAAATGCTAGGATTTCCTGACTCTCAAATACAAATCTTCATTACTATCTGCCACTCATGGTCTATTCCTATAGGCCTAGCTATCTCTAGGTTCATTTGTTTTACCCATAATAAAAAAAAAATTATAATGTAAAAGATCAGTGAGTCAAAAACAATTTGCTTCTGGCCAAATTTACTTTACTTTCAAATTATTAATGTCTTTCAATTGCACAACTTTATTCCATATGAATCAATAATAGGCAATGATTGGTTAACAGAAAGATACCAGTTTAATGTCATAAGAGAAGCTCTGCTCCAAAAGAAAATACTTCCTCTTTTGCAAAGAAAATAATATTTTGGGAAGTTGCAGGGTTAAAGTTCCAGGGACCCTTAAGCTCACACCTTTTTCTTTTTTCTTCTTAAAGTCCACACAGATTGATATAACCCTTCCCACAGTAGGAGACATTTTCAGACATGTAAAATTTTAAAGAGAATTTCACAAGAAAATTGCAGTTTCTACACCACAACACTCCAATAAGCAATTACTTTTTCAGTCAGGCAAATTTCAACAGTCTTCTGTGCACACTGTATTTATTATTTCTCATACATGCAGTGGTTACATATTAATCTCCACTCTTCTGTCTGTTTTGAGGGAAGCCTTACAAAAATGGGCATTGTCAACAGAAAGACCTGAGTTTATTCTACCTTTTACTATCTGTTATCTTGAGCACATTACTTAAACTCTCTTAGCCTTAGTTTTCTCAACTGAAACGATTAGCATTGAGGCTGCACAATAGTAACTGATTTTAATTGCTATCATCGTCATCATCATCCAATTTTAGTCCATTCACTTGGTTCTTTTAAACCCATGAGAAATTATCTTTCCCCCTTCCCTCACCTATTTCCTGCCTAATAAATTTGTTTTAAAATACCACTCATTAATCTACAAATAAAACCAAAACTTCAATGGCAATTATGAAAGTTTCTGATTTGTTTAAAATCAATGCCATACTTTAGAAAGAAACACTACCATAAGTCTATTCCAGGACTGACATATTGATTTAGTTTTTGGATTTGCTTTGAGGGATGGATGATGGGTGACTTTCATTTCTGGAAAGGCCCTTTTTCCTTTCTCTACTCTACCTTTTCCCCTCTTTGTCACCCCTGATTCCATTGAAACTGAGGTAATGCAAGTCAGTTTTTATTACCAGAGGACTTTTTCCCTGTGTCCAGTGTATAGAAAGATCCTAAAGGGCAAGAAGGAGCTGGAGGAGGGGGTGAACAGCAAAGCAGAGAGAAGGGGATATTCCCCAAGAATGGTACCTCTTCTTAGTTTTGTAGACTTGCATCTGGAGGAAACTGAACTTAGAAGACATTTTATTAGAAAGACTAAGGGCATGCACATGGAACATTTTAATGAATCAAAAGAGGTTCAAAAACTGAATGCCAAACAGCACTTAACCTATTTGTAGATGGCTCTCAAATCCTGGGCTAGATTAATAGCAAAATGTTTCTCAGGGTTAGAATAGATTCATCAAGCCACCTTAAACAGTAATATTTCTTTTCTGTTATCTCAGATATGGGGAGAATAATAGCAACAGTTACAGAACAAAACATATTGCTATTACTATATATTCCATAACACAATTTTCATTTGGAAATTTTCCTTTGACTGTTCACAGGTGCCTCCTACGCAAATTTATGAAAATAAATACTTTTTAAAACTCTGATATTTTTAATAACTCAGATCCTAGATAAATGCAGGATGGCAAATACAGGATGCCCCAAAACAACTGAACAGTTGGCTCTGGCATCTGTCTCATTTTCTTATATGTGGCAGACCCTCACCATTGTTTTGTGATGCAATATAAAGGAGGATTGCAGGATGGCATTGTCTTATAATCGCCAGTTTGCATCAGACTTGAGGTAGGCAGGAAGGAAAAATACAGTTTTGCTGGAAGATGCCATAACAATGTAAAAGTGTTATACTTCTTGTACCTAGAGGGCTATAACATTTTTCTTCTTTTCTGAAATAAACACTTATGCAGCCTAGCAGGGATGCAAACAATATTATCCTAATTCTTCATGAACATTTGCCTCTGTATAAATGAAAACAAAGTTATCCCCATTCCTTACATGCAGTTGCTTTTCCTGCGGTGGTAATGGGTTTCCAAGAGAATCTAATCACATGTTTTTGCCTCAGGCTCCATCTAGAAATGGTTGTGGGGTAGAACGAGAAGTATACTATCTGTATAATGGGTCCTCCTCTCTGTAGTGCTCATTACATCAAGCAGGACATGATCAGCAAAACAACTTAAAGGATATCATTACACAAATGAATATGGCAAGGCCTAATAAGTAGTATAAAAACAATAACAGCTAACTCATGTTAGCTGCTTACTACATGACCAGCGCCGTATAAAAATTAAGCACTGTATATAAATTACTTATTCAACATCAGAACATAGTTGAATAGAAGTGATAGAAGTGGGCATTATTGTCTTCTTCACAATATGAGGGAGAAAGAGTTCAATATTTTACTATTAAGGATTTTGTACATGGTCTTTATCTAGCTGAAGTAGTTCCTTAATATTCTTTATTCCTGAGAATTTTTATGATGTATTGGTGGTGAATTTTTGTCAAAGACTGTTTTCTGCATCCATTGATATGATCGGTTGTTTTATTTTCTTTGTTCTGTTAATAAGATAAGTTACGTTTACAGATTTTCTAATGTTAAACCATGTTTGAATTCCTGTGTTCATTCTCTCTTATTCTAGATCAGTCTAGATAGGGACTGATCAATTTTGTTGGTCTTTACAAATCTATTACTGACTTTCCATGTCACTGATTTTTTATTGTTATTTTTATTATTTCCTTAGAAGGAAATAACTAGAGTTACTTGGGCTTAGTTTGCTCTTCTTTTTCTAGCTTCTTAATATAGAATATTAGGCTACTGATTTTATTTTATTAATTATTTTTTTTATTTTTAAAGAAGCTTTAGATTACATAAATGTTATATAAATAATATAGGGGATTCCCATATGCCCCACTCCCTCCCCCTCCCACACTTTCCCACATTAACAACATCCTTTATTAGTGTGGTACATTTGTTACAATTGATGAACTTATATTGAAGCATTGCTACCATGGAATACAGTTTGCTTTATAGTTTACACTCTGTCCAGCACAATGTTGTAAGTTATGACAAAATACGCAATGGTCTGCAATACTGCAATGAAAAGCAGGACAATCCCAGTGCCCCCATATTAAACCTATGCTTCCCTTTCCCATCCCTCAGAACCTCTAGTGGCCACTGCCTTTACATCACTGATAAGCATTCTTCCTTTGCTAGAATAATAATAAGTTTATAGTAAGATAATAGTAAGTCTACTTTAGTCCATTGTTCATTCACCAATCTTGAAGAATTTGGGACAGTGATGCCCACTCTGCTTCTAATTGAGAGGGGGTAGGCCATTGATTTTAAACCTTTAGGCCGTTGATTTTAAACCTTTCTTCTTTTCCAAGTGCAAGAATTTAAATCTATAAATTTCCCTTTAAGTATTATATTATCTGCATTTCACAAATTTTTATATGCTGCATTTTCATTATCATTCAGTTCAAAGTATTATCTAGTTACTTTTGTGATTTCATCTATCACAGTGGATTACTTAGAAATTAAATGTTATTTAATTTGTTTTCCTAGATATCTTATTGCACTCAGAAAAGACACCTAGAACTATTCTTTTTGTTAAAATTCATAGATGTACCATTTGCACTTTTAAAAATGTGTGTTTTGCAATGTCAAGTATATCATTCTATAAAAATTAGATGAAGGTGGCTTATAATTTTTTGGATCAGTATTGTCATTACTGATCTTTTGCTTAGTTGTTCTATCAATTGCTATAATTTTTATCCAAACAGTCCTATGTATTTTAAAGAAAGAGTGAGAAAATATTCTTTTATATTTACCCAGATATTTATCATTTCATCTATTCCTCATTCCTTTCCTAGAAACCTGAGTGTCTGTCTGATATGATTTCCCTTGAGCCTAAAGAACTTCCTTTAGCATTGCCTATAATGCAAGTCTGCATGAATGAATTCTCTTAGATGATTCTTAAAATCTGAACCTGTTATTTAACCTTCTTCTAAAAAAATTTTCTCCTGGGAACAATTATCATTTTTAATGATAATGATATGTAACTTAATGCCATTAAAGTCAGAAAACATACTCAGAATAATTTAGAACTTTTGATAATAGTTGATTTCTTTGTAGTCCAGCACATTGTGAATTTTGAGAAATATTCCTTCTGCAATTGAAGAGAATTCTATCATTGTCGAGACTATACGTGTCAATTAGATCAAGGGTATTAATTGTTTTGTTCCTTATTGGTTTAACCCTGCTTTTCTTCTTTTCTTTTGTTTCAGCACTCTGAACATATCTTCTTTGTGTCTGTCCTTCTTGGGGTTCACTGAGATTTTTTACATTTGTGGATTTATGCTTTCATCAGGTTTTGTTTTGTTTTGTTTTTTAGGAGGTACCAGGGATTGAACCTGAGAACTCCTACATGGGAAGCTGCACCCACTCCCCTCTTCAGGTTTTGAAAAATTTGAACTATGATCTCTGAGTATTGTTTCTGCAATGTCTCCTCCCTTTGTTCCCAATTATTCATATGTTAGACATTTTAAATGTGTGCTACAAATCTTTTATACTCCATTCTTTTAATTTTTCTTTTTTTTTCTCTTTCCTTCAGTTTGAGTATTTTCTATTCATCTGTTTGAATTCACTAATCCTGTCTTCTGCTGAGTCAAATCTTCTCTTAAACCAATCCTTTGATTTCTTTATTTTATGTCTTACTTAAGTTCTAGAATTCCCTTTTGGTTCTTTTTAAAAGATTACAATTTTCTCACTTAGTGTCCATTCTTCTTTATATTTTGCCTGTTTTTGCTCATTATCTTTAACATATTAATAATAGTACTCTAAGATTGTTGCCTGCTAACTCTAAAATCTGGATCCACTATGGTTGTTTCTATTTTCTCTTAATTTTATTAGTTCATTGTATTAGTCAGAGTTCTCTCTCGGGGAAACAGAACCAACAGGAGATATCTGCTAATAATATATGATTTTATAAGAGTCTCTCACGCAACCGTGGGGATGCACAAATCCAGGTTCCACAGGCAGGCTGCAAGCCAGGGGCTCTGAAGAAAGATCGATGAAAAGTCCTTGATGAGTTTCTTGGAGAAGTTGGCTGTCCAAAGATGAGCTGAGAAATTCTCTCTGAATGTTGAAATCACTTCCCCTTTTAAGGCAGTCAACTGATTGGATAAAAGCATCATCCATTCTTGAAGTAATCTCCCTGAATGATGCAGATGTAATCAGCCATCCATGCAGTAAACTCACTGGTGATCAAAGTCCACAAATGCTCTTGTATTACAATTATCCCAGTGTTTGCTGGACCTTATACCTGGACACAATTACCTGACCGAGTTAACACATTAGCCTAACCATCACAGGCCACCCCTTGTCAGCTGGGCAGCCATACACATTACCCTAAACCATACTTAGTCTCTAAGTAAAAATAATAACAGACAAGCAGACATATATATTTCCACCTAACAATGTTTAACTCCCCTGAATACAACAGGAAATGCATTAATTCCCCACAGAATAGGGTGCAAGTCCTTGGGTAATATTCACTCTTAAACTCGACATCCTTAAATATTATGACATGAAATTAATACAACTTTTGATATAATAGGGGAAAAGGTTGGGGAAGAAAACAAGAAATTTATTTTGTGTACATATATAATCATACTCATAACAAAACAAGGAAGAAGGGTTCATGACTATTACAGTCCTCATTTCTGTAACTGGTCATGTGGTCGAAGTTCATATTTATCACTACCTTTCTTCCACTACCCATTCCATGTTCCCGTTACCTTCAGCAAGCACTTCAGCTGGCCATGGTTCTTTGCCTGGTGGGGTGTCCCAAACATTCACTCCCGAAGATTCTGGGCCATTGTTAGTCCTGCTTGAATTGGTTTGTTGCAATTTTCCATTGACTTTAATCACAGGGCATGGGAGTACTAGGAGACGCCCTAGAGGATCTCCTGCATTCCAGGCAAACACTTCTTTACCCTCATTATGTAGATGTACTCCTATTTCCCCTTGATAGTCAGGATCAATCACCCCAGCCAGTACCATAATTCCCTTCTTTGCCTGTTGATTCACAGGTAAGAGGAGCCCAAAGCGGCCAAGTGGCAGTCTTAACTTACAGTTCAATGGAATCATCGTTGTGTTCCCTGGTGGCAGCACTCCTTTTGGGACAAAAACCAGTAGACCAGCAGAGCTGAAGGTTCCAGGGACAGGAAGCAAAAGCTTTCTTAGTGGGTCACTAGGGGTAATAGTGAGTGGTGCCACTCCCATTTCCACCCCTTCGTTCCTGGACCCATGAATCCTGGTTATGGGAGAAACAAGCACCATAGAGTAGATGCTAATTTAGAGCACGCATAGCCTCCTGGAGAACATTGCCCCAGCCCTGCAAGGTATTGCCACCTAGTTGGTGC
>PVKH010042687.1:0-10799 GCA_004027955.1 Chaetophractus vellerosus | reverse complement strand
GATGAAAACTGTGCCCTGCCTCCTTAGAAAAATGCACTTATACATATAGATCCCAAGACACATAATTTTGGGGATTTGGTAATAATCTCACAGCCCATCCATGGAGTATCTAGAGATCCATAAAATTGAGGTTAATGATCCTTCAGTTGAAAAATAAGAAACCTTCAGTAACCTGAAGTGTTATTAATAATTATGACTTAAGGATAGTCAGGAGAGGCTTCTTGGAAGAAGTGCCATGGAAGGGAGCAAAAAGATATAGGGAAATGGAGAGAAACAAGGTCACCAAGATGAAAATCAAAACAGAACAAATGAAGAAGGTTGGGTTTTAAATGCAGAAGATCAGGATAGAAATTTCAATTCTGCTACAGTCTAGCCATGTGAACTTGGGCAAGAGTTCTTAGCATGATGCTTGGCAGTAAGGTATTAAATGATTGTGCCCATCTTTCTCTTCTTATGGCCAATGTGGTAGAGGCAGCTGATAGAGAAGAAGCAGCATGGATTTTGGGTCTGGACTGGGCTGGGTTTAAATTTCAGCTCTGATATGTACTGGTAGGGTGACCTGGGGTCAATTTTCCAAGACTCTTATCCATAAGAGAGTTATGAAAATATGTACCCAAAGAATGGTGAGTATATAACAAAATGTTACACAGAGGAAACTCGGTAAGTAGTAGTCTTTATTATGAAAAAAGAAGCCAACTTAATTGCAATGGAAGGCGCATCTTGAGAGGAAGTAGTCAGGTCTATGGAGGACAATGCCAAATTGTAAATATGAAGGAACTGTAAAGCTCTGCCTATTTTTTAATTTTTTTTTTGGTAAGCTTTATTCATTGAATGTTTTTGTGCTGTGTGGCTTTCTGTTAAGATACTAGAATTTCCTCGACAGGTAAGAATGAAGTAATAGGGGGCCCCATTTTAGATGTACTCCTCAGACATTGGAGCAGCAAGACTAGTTCATTTGGCAGGGGAAGTTCTACATTCTTAGGCTCTACCAATAATTAGCAATATAGCTTTGGGTAGGTCATTTAATCTTTGTGGACTTCAGTTTTCTTAATTATATTTATATTTGAGGGGGTTATATGAGCTGTTTCCCTTTTGTATTTTACTGTTCTCTGATCCTGAGTTTCTATTGTATACAGTTTAGGCCAAGGTATATTGTGATCTAGTCTTTGTTCAACATGTCAAAATTTCATTAGTCCAAACACAAGAGACTCAAGAACATAAACTTCATCTACTACAGGTTTTTTTTGCAGAAGCAGTGCAAATATTTTCCATAGTAAATCATTCAGCAAAAAATTTCAAACTATTCTCTTTAAACATCTTTCTCTTTCCCTATAATTTCAAACTCATTAGCTTCCCCCCAAAATTTCTCACCTCATTCTTTTTATGTAATTCCCCTATCATTACTCGTTTTTCTCATTTACTTCTCTTAAGATCTAGCACCGGGGGCCGGCTCGATAGCCCAGTGGATGGGGCGCCGGCGTGCTGCGTGGGGGGCCCCGGGCCCGGTTCCCGGGGACCTCTCCTAGCGGGCGGACCGCCTTGAGAATGGCGGGCCTCCATGGGCGGGCCGGGGCCGCCGTGGGCAGGGCGGGAGGCTGCCACGGACGGGGCGGGAGCCGCCACGGGCAGGGCCGGTCGCCCGCGGATGGAGCCCAGCCAGCCACCCGCGAGCTGAATCGGGCGCAGGCCGTGGACGGACGCAGAGACCGCCCACGGGTGGGGAGGGCCGCGCCTGCGCGGTGGCCGCTCTCGGCGCGTCGCCGCGGCGGGGGGAAGGGGAGATGTGTGATAGAATAAATAAATCTTTAAAAAAAAAAAAAAAGATCTAGCACCTGTAAAATGACCTTTCCTGTATCAAAAATGGCCCCATGGGAAAGGTGGAATGGTCTACCAACCTCTTGGGTTCATTTGGGACCAACTGACTGGAACAGTGCAGAACAAAGTTCTCAATGTCCATATCCTATTATTCTTCAATTCTATGACTGAGGTGAAGAGGCCACTTCAGAAAGCAACTACATTAATGCAGACATTGAATTCTGAAACCCAAGGCCAGGATAACTCCAGGGGGAGAGAGGGAGATGAGTTGGAGGCAAAACGTGGAAAAGAGCTGGTGACTAATAGATGTGGGGAATGAGGGGTGGGGGTAATCCAAGATGATGCCACATGGTTCATTCACATGGCACCCATCCCCGAGCCTCTACCACGTTTAAGATGCTGTAAAGCCAAGGACAGGGCAATGCAGGTTTTGTGATATGAAAAATCCCTTGGGAGATGAAAGTAAAGACCTGTTGCATCCAATTATGGGAATTGATGGTGTTGCCCTGGAAAAACACCTTTGATTTAGGTTTTGAATAATAAACATGATGTGAACATCTAACAATGGTGATGAGCCAGGTGGCTTTGGAGGGGGAGGAAAAGGTTGCTTCAGGAATAAGGGAAGACATATACGGGGAAAGGCCCTTAATCTAATATGTACCTATTGTTGGGTGAGAGACCAGAACAGGAAATTTCTTGGGTTTCCCAAAGACTTCTTGGAAGACTGGAATTGTACATCGTAGGGTATAGACAGAGTTCCAGCAAGTGCGGGTCCCCCTACTTTCTGGGGTATCCCCCAAACCCATAGATATGTATGGGGAATATTCCCCAATCCAATCACCACCACCTTCATAGTGGTGGGAGTCTGAAAGCCTGGCTCAAAGAAGAGTAGGGGACTCCAGAGAGGGAAGCACAATCAATCCTTTCTCCTCCACCCTTGGCTCTGCCTTACATCTGAGGCCAACATGTTTTTGCATTTACTTTCCTAAGCAACACCTTCCCTCATCTCTAAAGTCCCCATTTTTCATTATACCACCTTCTCCTCCTTCATCTTGACCACACTTGACGTGGGTTGTTGGTTCCGGTCTTGCATCTCTGTTTGAGCATCGTCCTCATGGTCTTGGAGAGGAGGATTGGCTAGTTCATGTGCAATCATGCTAAGTCATCGTTAGTCATTCCTGGGAACTGGATTGGGTTCAAGTTCTAAAGCATTCCCTGTAACTTGATGCTGACAGATGACTTTCTACTCCAAAATCAAGTCTCTTCTTGGCATACAGGAAATGGTATACAGGTCACAAGACAGGCGAGACTGAAAAGATTGGCAGTCATTAGACTGCAGGAATTGAAGGTGAGGAGGAGGAAGCTAGAGGAGTCCTTGGGAAACCTCCTGGCAAAATGACACACGTGTTGGGGAAAATTTTGTAAGATCATGTCACGCATACTGTGGGTGGATGGCAAACTTTTTTGGAATGACAGGATGAAAACGGGGTGTGGCTTTTTTTTTTTTTTTTTTTTTAAGAGCTGCACACAAGAAATGTCTATCGATACCGGAAGGTGATCAGGTGATCTGACCACATCTAGAAACTTTCAGATTTTAGTGCCAATACCGAGTGAGAAAGTTTTGCTTATTTATTTTTAGCATTATTATTATTTCTTTCCATTTCTAGTATATATTTTTCCTCCTTAGTCAAGGAAACTCTAACTCTTGTTTATTCCTCAGACAAGTTTTGAGATAATAGTGAAGGAAAAAGTGCAAAACTTCATTTGTTCTTTTGTGTAAAATGTCATGTGTTAGATCTTCATACCCATCTTAGTTTTTAATATATTCATTATTTACTAAATTCTCTAAGGATGGAGAACCATTCTTAAATATCTTTGTTTTCTGAAAGCAAAGATGCAAACAGATATTTGCACAGCAATGTTCATAGCAGCATTTTTTCACAATTGCTAGAAGATGGAAACAACTTCCACCAACTGATGAACGGATAAATAAAATGTGGTATATACATATGATGGAATATGGAATATTAGTCAGCTGTAATAAGAAATGAATTGGGGAAGTGCATGACAACATGGATGAACTTTGGGGACATTATGCTGAGCGAAATAAGCCAGACACAAAAGGATGAATATTGTATAGTCTCACTGATATGAACTAAATACTATGAGTAAACTTATGGAGTGTAGTTTGGTGGGAGACAGAGTGGGGTTAAGAAGAGGGAACTGATGCTGGATGTATGTAGAATGTTTAATAAGGTCAGTTGTAAACAAGTGGTAATGGATATAATTGACGGTACCACCTTACAAGGAGCATAACAAACACTGCTGATTTATGGATGCGATTGTGGCTGAAACGGGTGGTCTAGGGAGGTTAATGTTAGTTGGAGGACAGCTGGAGGATAGGACAGGGACTATATAACTGATTTTGGTGGTAGATGAGGACTTTGGTTAAGAACAGGAATGTTCTTCTACTACAAGCTATTAAGAATATGGTGATACATGGGTAAAATAGAACTAATGTAACTTATAGACTGAAGTTAACAATTATATTGTAATAGTTTTGTAGCAAAAGTAAAGAAGTTACTATATCAATGCTAAACGTCAAAAGAAAAAGAATATGGGGCTTAGTTTTAAGAGATATGAATATGATTAAGCACTGTTTTTCTTTTTCATTAACAAGGAGATCTTGATCATGTTATTTAACCAATCTGTGCTCATCTGTGTATCTTTCTGAAAACCAGAAGAACAATTGAGTTTGTTTTTAGGGTTAGATGAGATTAAAGTGCCTGGTCAGAATTTGGAGTAATGCTTCCATAACTTGTTAAGCTGCCTTTTGTTGGTTATTTTATTTTTTGAATTTGAAATAGTTACTTAAAAAATAAAATCTTTGAAAATGGCAAAACAATAAAAACTATAAAAGGTTATGCATACTTAGATAAAACAATCTCACTTATTTGTAGAATTTGAAGGTGGAACGAGTGGTCAACTGTGTCACTTATAACAGAGTCCAAGAAAGAAAGGAACTGAAAATATCTCTACTGTGTTTAACAATTAAGAACTCACTAATGGCTCTCAGCTAGAGCACATTTATATTTACTTTATTAGCAGTAGGCAATGAAGAACAGTCCCCAAAATGGATATCAAAGTGTCTACTTTGTGATTTTTTGTGTATTACTATTCTCAACCATGTTTTATGTCCCTTAAAGAGGAAAAATGTGGCTTATATTCTGTTTTTCCCTTTGAGATCAACATAATGCAAAGCATACAACGAGCAATTCACAAGGACTAAATGGGAATTCTTGGCTCTAAAAGGAAGCTACATGCTCTAGAGGAACGTGGGGCCAGGGCCGATATGGGCCTTGACTAAGTAGCATTCCGTAGCAAATTATTCTCTGCCAAGTCAGGTGATTATTATAGCTGACTCCTTCATGCCAGCTTTGAGAAAGCATGGAGGGGAATTTTCAAGTTTACAATAGGGAGGTACCAAGATTTCATCAGCAAAGCAATAACTCAGTTACATATTTAAAACCTTTGATCTGTTAAATAAACATACTCACTACCCAGAAGCTCCTTTGGAAAGTACGGGAGTGCTAGGGGCTGCCCTACCTATTTCCATTGGCTTTCTTCTTCCGTTTCTTCGATTTCCCCGGCAAAATTATTTACTTTAAGAGTTCAGGGTGTGGCGTATGCATTTCATAACATGTTCTCTTTGTGCCAGGAAAAAAAAAGTCCCTAGCAGCTAATGAGGAATCTAGGATATATTACAGAAGCCACTTTAGACTCTTATATTTGAAAGAAGAACATGGAATTGCTTCCGCAAAACTCTAAGTAAATACATCTATTTCGGGATCTTGATAAAGATACAGGAAAATGTGCCCACTCAGAGAATTTTGGAAGGTAACTTTGCAATCTAAAAACCATTATATATATATATACACATTCCTTGATCCCGAAATTCCATTTCTTGGACTTGTTTTATAAAAGTAATTGAGACTATGTAAACGAGAGGCTGGCTGTATAGCCCAGTTGGTGGGGTGCCAGTTTGCCATGTGGGGGGCCCCAGGCCACTGGGCTGACACAGCGGGTGCCCCTGGGGGGAGGGATGAGCACAGCAGGAATGAGCAAGGGGTGGGGGGCGGGGAGATTGTATAATAAAAAATAAAAATAATAATAATAAAATAAATATTTAAAATAAAAAAGACTACGTAAATGATTCATCCATAGAATGTTCTTTATAGTATTCTTTATAATAACTGAAATATTAGGAACAACCTAGGAAATTAATTGCATAATGGATAACTATGCAGTGGAAAACAGTGCAGTTATTTAAAATGATGGCATACAGAGTGCATTTTTTAAAAACAAACTAATGACAGTATCTATATCTTGAAATGGAAAGGGTAGGTTATAAAATAACATGTACATTATGATCTAATTTATGTTATATATATGAATAAAATAAGTTATATAAAATTTTTAAACTGTAATTCTCTAGATGATGAGTTTATGAATAATTTTTGATTTCTTCTTGCTACTTTTTAATATCTTTTTTCTTTCATCAGAGTGTGTATTATGGTAGCACTTTTTTTTTAAGTGTGGAAAGATATTTAAAACTCTTCTTATTTTATATTACGCCTTATATATGTTTTTCAAGCTTCAAGGGAAGACAAGGCATCAGAAGATTTATGTACTCAGCTGAACATATCTACAATATCTTTGTAATAAAATCTCTTTGCAAGGAAAAGATGAAATGTGCAACCACTTCATTGCCCTCATGTCATCATTCCCTCCCCCCATTCCAAGCAGCCATTCCTATTTCATCAGGACAATCTTTCCTTGAGGCCTTGTGCTTAGCCTCAGACTCCTTCTCAACACAACATTTCACCAAAGCTTGGCATCTATTTGGCAGCTCAGAACACTGTCAGGCTAAAATCAATGATAAAACTGTGGAAGAATATTTGTTACATTGTTCACTGAGTATTGTTATAAGGAAATTCTGTTAAACCAGGAAGTATAGCAATTCATCAGTGAAAGCCCTTTTAGGAAAATAGGGTGACTGCTTCAGAATGCTTAAAGAAAAAAGTGAAAACCAATTTTCGCGTGATGAATTTTAAATTACAAAGAATGCTACAAACACAGAAAATCGAGAATATTTTTGGGGTACAACACTAAACTTGAAAATTAATAAAATGGAAAAAAAGAAGTTTCACTAAAAGCATTATAAATTAATTTGATTTATTTTCACATGTACAGGAGAAATTTTGTACTATAATGCTTTTCTCCCAAGGGCAGCATATCCTCTACTATCTGTTTTTTTTTTGTTGTTGTTGTTGTTTGTTTGTTTTGTTTTGTTTTCAGTTTTTATTTCTTATAGCTAAGCCATATTTTATTCTTGAAAGAGGGAAGTACGCAATAACTCTTTTATATCTTGGCAAAACTAGGATTTTGGAAAATATTTTTGAGTTATATAAAACATTTTCCCCTTGAATTTTCATCACTGTTTTCTAAATTTATTTTTACATGTAGGTAACAAACTGTGGTGCTAACAGTTAGGATTCTGTTATATATGTTTTTTTAAAAATATATTTTTATTGAAGTATATCATTCATATATCAACATGCATAAACAGTAAGTGTATAGTAAAGATTGTGAACTTACAAAACAAACATAAATAATAACATCTTACAGGGGTCTCATACATTACCCCTCCACAAACACTTTGCATTGTTGTGAAACATTTGTTACAAACTATGCAAGAGCATCATTCAATTGACTTAAAAAAAAAAAGATTTATTTATCGTGGGCCTGGTGGTGCACCCGAGTACAGGGCCTAGTGACCCACAAGCCTTCTATATCTTTCTTTTTTTTACCAGGAGGTCCAGGGAATCGAACCCAGGTTCCTCCATATGGGAGATGTATACCAACCACTGGAGCCACATCCGTCCCCCTGCTATATCTCTTAAGGTTGACCAAAGATACCCAAAGTTACAGTCTTTTCCCATACAGGATGGTCATATAATAAATCCGGCTAAGTTTATCACCAGCATTCTAAAAACCAGACCTAGGGAGAAAAACTAGGTCTGGGGACACATGCATGGTTTCTAATATAGCGAATGTTTAGCCTGCCCTGATTATCATGTCATAACCCTTTTTGTGTTTGTTCAGTGTATATTTTCATACCTCTGGATGGTAATATTAAATTGATGATCGAAAATTCTTAAAAGAGCTCTATTCAAATGGACAAAAATTAGTAAGCATGTATATTAATAAAATAAGTATGGATGCTAATAAGACGAATTAGCATTATGAGTGTTAACTCTCTAAAATGATGAAAATTGTAAGTTTTGACTAATGAAATTACTACAAACTTCTTTTTGCCTAAATTGAAATGAATAGTTTATTTTTCTTCACAGAATGAAATGAAGGATGTGAAACTTAAATGGATATAGAAAGAAGTAAAAAGTTTGTTGAAGTGCTGACTAAAATCTGACAAGTTTGTTCAAGGAAGTGTGTTTTGTTCCAAGATATGATGGCTGGTTTTCATAAAATCAGAATGGACGTATGTAGGACAAAATTTGAATGCATATGGCAAATTGTAGAAGGTATTGTGGTAACATTAAGTAAGAAATGTGTTCTGTAAAGGCTGAATTCGTCTTAAAATGAAGTAACTATACTCTATGTGGTTAGGAAAAGTTATAAGAAGTTTGTAGGAGCATTGCCTAAACTGAAATATTCAAATGGTTAATTACAGGAAGTCATTATTAAACAGAAACTGAATTGATGCATAACAGGAATACCTATCAGAGGACATCTCAATCTGCCTATTAAAGTGATGATAGGGAGAAAATAATTTTGATTCCATTGAGAATCTTAGGCTTTCATAAAATAATGGGGAAGGTAGTTTCTCCTGCACTGCTAAAATAAAATACCTTTTAATTAATGTAATCATGGTAATTGTATGTTGTAAGAAATTTGCTTTGAGACAGTTCTCATGCTCGCTTTGGCAGCACATATACTAAAATTGGAAAGACAGTTCCCGAAATCATTTTAGTAACTTATGTATGTAGGTGTAAAGAATGCGTTTTTACTATTACAAAAAAAACAACACTAATTTTGTCCTAAAGTAAATGACTGGTTATTTTTAAGAAAAATTAAACTATAAAACAAAACCTGAATGAACACAGAAAGTGCAGAAAGTTTGTGAAAAAAAAGTTTTTGTAGTTGAAATTGAGTAAAATTTATTGGGTTTATCTATAAAGTTTTAAAAGCTGTAATATCAAATAATTTTATGGATGAAAAGTTAAAATCTTGTTCTTTCTCTGTTAAAATAACAACATTCCCCAAATCAGTGGTCTATTTCAGCCAAAGTTTGCAAAAATTTTTCTCCTGACTAATCAGTATACAATGAAAAAAAATCTCTTTTATCAAAATAGCTTATTATAATTTAACCATATGATTTCCTTGGCTGTTTAAGAAAAATAAATCTTATCACTTTTAAAAGAACATAATGTTCAAACCTGTTTTCTAAGAGTCAAATCTTGAAAAATATCTTTCACCTTGGGAAAACGTGAAATAACAAAATAGTTGAGTTCATTTGATATATTATAAGTTAAATGGAAAGTGTTTAAAAGTGTTGTAAAATTAAAAGAAATTATTTAACCCTCTGTTAATTAAAGTTGTATGAGTAAAATATTCATATGAATACTTAAAGATTGTATAAAATTCCTACAAAATTTAACAATGTTTTGGCATAAGATTAGATAAAATAATAATGTTGTTCATCATGGTTTTAATTATTTTTTAAAATGGCATGTGTCACAGAAACAACCTCTCCACTTAGAAATAAAGAGGCAGATGCTTTAACTTATGCTCATCTCATTTGCCCCACCTCTGCTAAAGAAGCAGCTCTATGGCTGCAGAAAAAGAGTGGCCATTCAGGGCTGCCAGGGGTGGTACGTAACAGTACATTATCATGAATTAAAGTAACACCACTACTGTCTGCAGCAGTCCCAGATATTGCAAGTTTGTTGCAAAAATTAATATCCAGTTATGTTACTATCACTTTGTTTTAAAATTTGCTAAACCTTTCTTTAGTATCTCTTTAGACGAGTCAAGCTAGCCTGCATTCACCTTTATGTGAGAAGGCCAATGGTGGATATTGCAGTGCTTCCCCAAGGCTGTGTGCATAGCCCAACCGTCTGTCCTGGCCTGGTGGCAAAGATTCTGGCTGCATGGAAAAACCTGTGGCTGTAACCCTATTGATGATATTATGTTAACTAGTAATCCTTTTTTTTCAGAATTAAAAGAAGCATTAGAGACAATGGTATCTTATCTTAAGAGCCTGGGTTGGGTAAACAATTGGGACAAGCTATAAAATCCTGGCTGTCTATCAAATTCTTAAATGTTGTTTAGTTGAGTAAAACAAAAACTGTACCCTCTGCTATAATTGATGAAGTACAATGTTTTCTTGTATTAATAGAGTTTATAATATTGTTGGGGTACTGAAAACCCTTCATCCCTCATTTAGCTCAGATATTAAAACAATTGTATGTGTTAATCAGAAAAAGTTGTACATGGAAATAAGAAGCCCCTCCTCCAGCAGGCTGCTTTTTAGAAAAAAAAAAATAGTAAACAGAGCAATAACACAGTTTAAGCAGTAAGGGGGGTGGTGAACCTTAACTTACTCTGTAAATTGGATGTAGCTAGTACCAATTTTGGCTTTGGGTGGGGATTGTAGCAGAGGCAACATTGTAAACCACTTGAGTTTCAGTCACAATTTCTAGAAGAGGCCAAAGTACAATATAGCCCCTTGAAAAAGCAACTATGTGCAGCACACCATGCCCTGTTGCAAGTGAAAGGCTTACCCCAATAATGTCCAGTCACTCTGTAGACTGCCATCCCTATCCAGGAACAATGAACTGCTGTGGGCTGCCCTCTGTGGGACAGAGATCTGTGGAAGAACATCTGGGATGCCTGCCAGCAGC
>PVKH010042686.1:0-10803 GCA_004027955.1 Chaetophractus vellerosus | reverse complement strand
AAAATAAAGAAAAACCATTCAGGGCCAAGTCTGATAAAAATAACACTTTGACCTGAGAGATATCATTATTGTTATAAACAAAAGAAGTGGTAATAAACTATTAGATGTAAGGCTCTGAAACTAAAAATTCTAAAACCTCAAATTGAAATGACTGTGTTTATTCATTACCTATCATTTTCTAAACCAATACTTTCAACAATTACTTCTCTTCCAATGCACTGTGTCAAAACATAGAAAAGACTAAGATTAGATAACAAATAGCAATATCAGCTGGGTTCATCATTGGACCTCAAGGATGAAGCTCCCTATTTAGGTGAACAGAAGCCAACATTAGCTTAGGTGGATTCAGGTTATTATCATCTAGCTAATATAAAGAACTATCAAAATTACAGAAAAACTAAAGTTGCAGTCAGTAACCAGACTTGGTACCATTAAGTCTTCATATTACACTTAGCTGTTAATCCCAAAGACGTCATTCCTGTAAACTGCACACTAAGTATATCCACCTACATGTCTGTTTTCTATATTCACTTATAAACTCATACTGTTTTTAGGTCTTCATTATTGAAAAATGCTGTCCCATAAATGAAGAACATATATAAAATGTTTCTTTGCTTCCAACTCTCTTTGAATAAGTGTTTCTCAATTAATTCAAATATTTTTCTGAGTGCCTAGGAACTATGAAAAATATATAAATAAAATATGGTCCCTACCTTCAGATAACTGACTAAATGAGATATAGAAATGACCAAAAAAGAATAAAAGAAAAACATTACATGAAAAAAAGGAAAGTACTATATAGCAAGACTAAAAATGCTATAAACTGCTTTGTCAAATATGGTAGCCACTTGTGGACTTAAACTTAAATCAGTTAACATCAAGTAAAATAAAAATTCCTCAGTCATATTAGCCATATTTCAAGTGTTCCACAGCGCTTGTGGCACTTAGTGGCTTACTGTATTGGAGAGTGCTACTATACAAATTCATAGGATTCCTGCTTATATATGAAAACATCTCCTAAAGGTAGAGGCTTTTGAAGAGCATCCTGAAAAAGAAATAGGAAGTGAATATCTTCCAGTGTCTTTAAGGAACAGTTAGTAATATAAGTTGCCTGCAGGTATCTCACATTAAAAAAAATCACTTTGGAGTCACAAAGTACAAATCTGTGAATTTTAAGCTGACTTTAAGATTTTGTTTTAGTCAGTGAAAAAAGATCATAGAATACACATGATTAAAGGAATTAATGAATATGTAAGTACGAAATAACAATAACTAACATATAGTAGATGTCCAGCAATTGAAGGAGGGATAAAGAAGGGGGAAGAGAGAGGCAAAGAGTAAGAGGACTTAAAAATGAGGAAGCTTCTGGATCTTAACTTCATTCACTAGACTAGACTAATATTAGACAGCTATAATACCCTAGTAAATGGCATGTGTAAGCTCAAAATCTTCTATTACAGCCAGAAAATGCTTTAAAAAAAAAAAAAAACAATTGCTCCAGTAAATCGATTAATAAGGAGAAAAGTGGCATCTAACAGTAACCAGCAAGTAAGTCATAAAGTAGCTTTCAGTCTTCTAAAGGTGTTCAAAATTAACCTGGACATTTGTAGTGAAGAAGAGTATTTAATAAGAGTGTGTTAAGTCTGTCCACCAACAGGAGCTAAATGTCAGGCATTATCATCTGTCCCAGAACTTCTTTCTATATAGCATTTCAAATCTGTCAATGAGTCTCTGATCTGTGTTCAACTGAAATACACTCCAAAATAAAGAATTATAGAGGTGCTAGTCATTCAAGTTACTCATTTGTATTCCTCTTCTAAACCTATGTATTTAAATTTGTCAAACTATATGAGGGATTTTAAAGATAATAAATATTATTTAGGAATATTACTCGAAAACATTACTAAGAAAGTTTCCACTATGACAATTTTGCTCTTATCTTTGAAGTTTTATTACTTCACTAAAACACATAAACTTAAAACACATATTTATATATTTATCAATATTACAATGAAGTCAGTCTTCCCAATTATTTTTTTATGAAATTACTAGAAACATTTGTTGGGACCTTGTCAGAAGGGTTTCAATTTTCTATCATTATGTTTTAACTTGCCTAATCAGTTTAACAAAAGTACTTTATGTAAAATGATTCTTTTAGTTGCCTTAGCTACGAGTCCCTGCAGGATACTATAATTGAAATCTACTCACATAAGTTAGGAATAATTAGGACCCCAAATTAAGCAGTTAATTCAAATAGTCAGCTGCTGTCATTTAAATGGTTACAGGGTTTTATTATTGCTTAACATTTCTGAATGCTTTTAAATGCACTTTGTTCTCTAGTCCATATTTATCATTTTAGTACAAATAGAAATGGAATCAAGAAGCTAAGATTCACTAGCCCTTAGACTGGAGTCACACCTATCCCCAGTCTTCTGTCACTAAAAGTTTTCCACTCAATCTTTGCTATTAATTAACAACACTGGAAAAGAATGGAGTGACAGCTCTCAAAGACGAGCTTTCTGGTAAATAAAGCAGGATCACAGACACTAAGGTGAGTGCCATTAATGCAATAAAAGAGCCCTTAAAAGCAAAGGGGATGGTCACTATGCTTAAACTCTAAAACAAAGCTAAGGATTAAAAGAGCTTCCTGTTTTAAGCAAACAAAAGGAAAAAGATAATGTCCAAGACCTATAAAGGAAGAAGGGGTTCAGAAGGCATGCTTTTAATTACTTTAATGATGGCTAATAATGAGTGTAAAGTGATAACTAAATACAGTAAAAGTTAAAATTATTGTTATATTAATATAATTACAGTTCATCAGTGTTCTCTGCAATAGCTGGTACTTTCAAATATAAAATGAAAAAAGTGCTTTTTAAAAAATATATACATGGGGCTGTATAACTTCTGAAGATTGAAAGTTGCAGAGTTAGCAAGATTGGTCCTCCAGTAACACATACATTTCATGTATTACAAAACAGTCTATCTTAATATAATTTTTAATCTGAAATTGTAATGAATGTCTACAGAACTTTGAAATGACTAATTTTTTTTGTTGTTGTTTTTGGTCATCACCATTAAACCATGTTGAACAATAAATTTTTAAATATACATAATATTTAATTAATAGCTAATTTTTGAGTAACAATTTCATGAGGAAGGAACATATACTAATGATATGGCTAAATAGAAAGTTCAACAGAAAGAAAAATGGATTGACAAGTAAGTAGAGCATGGCATAGGGACTTTGCAATCCTTAATTTCTTCATCTGTAAAGTAAAAACTCTGTACTACAAATCTCCAAGTTGTGATTCCAAGTCACATTCTTGAATTCTACCAAAAAAATTATTTTTAATTTGTATTTTGACCACTAAGATGCCCATATGGAATTGTTTAAAATTTGCTATTTACTTACTTCTTATTTGACTGAAAAGGCTGAAGAGTCTAATGAGTTTCATGAAGAAATAAATGTAATTTGTGATTTGTATTATCACAAAACTAAAATAAATGTCATTAACCTATCTTTTTCCCTGACCAAAAAAAAAGCAAAAGGAGGTTACGTCTACTCCTAAGAAGAAATAAAATCTTTGATTATGTATAATACTACAGAATGGAAAAAAATCACTAGATTACTTTAAACAGATAAAATATTTTCAGCCATTTTAGATGACTGCTTTATATCCAAGTACTCTCATCCTGTACTCTTTTTTTTCAGTACTAATATGTCAGTATTTTAACACTGAAGTAAAAATGACAACTATTAGTTTTTCAAATATATTTTTATTTTAATAAAATTAATGTAAAATAATAAAAGTAAACTTTTTCTAAATGGTTTAAGACTAGCACAAAACATTTTACATTACACATTTTATACTGTTTAAATAATAAAAACACATTTGTTTAAAATGCTATTAAAAATAATGTTTCCATGTAAGACAGCATGAAAGTAGAATAAATCAATGGGGGAAATAGGTAGGGATATTAGGGATCAAGGCTTAGGCTGCACTGTATCTCAGAGATTTTTCAAAACAAATGCAAAGCTTGAATTTCTAGACTAAGCATTTTAATAACCAAAATTCCTTGATAAAGGTGTTCTGTCATAGACCAGAAACCTCAGCATCACATCAGAGCTTATAAGGAAAGCAGACTCTTAAGGCCCATCACTGAATCAGAATCTACATTTCAACAAATTCCAAGTGATGTACATGTACACTAAATTTTAAGGAGCATAATTCTAAATACCAAAAAAGATTAAAACCACCCAGCATAACCTCCTTTAAATTTCTTCTTCTCCTGAACACACCTCTTCCTGACTCTCCCTCTCCCTTGGATCATTATATGCACTCTCTCCACTCCTCATGAGCCATTCTGCCCCTGCACAGTATTCTATTTCCTTTCCTTCTGCCTATAAAAAAATTCAGGTATCCAACATATCTACAAAAAGCAAATATATATATATACATAAACACTTCCTTAAGCAATGGATACACTTAACCCACATTACCTATCCTTTGCTTCACTTGCCACCTTTTTAAATTGCCTGCCCCACATTTGTGTAATCAATGTATCCTAAAAATGTATAGAGATATAAAAAATAAATAAAAAATTAATTAAAAAAAAATGACAGGAAGCATAATGTCAGGACCAAGACTGTAGGACAAAAATTATCTACCAGTGTTGATAACCAGACAGTTTTAAAGCATATCAGAAGTGCAAAATATGTGAGAAACTTTAGTCTTGAAACCAAAATGAAAACTTGATGAAAAAGGGAAAAAAAAAAAAAATAAATAAATAAATTGCCTGCCCCATCACCTCACCCCAGCATTCTAACATACAAAAGGGGTTTCTTGAAATCCAACAGGCTCTCCCCACTACCACCAGCAATGCTCTGCCCATCCTTCTGTTATGTTTGACGAAAGCCTGATTCTTATAAACATATTTTATTGCCTCTAATGAAAACCTGAATTTAGTATCAGGCATATATACCACCCAGCTTAGATTTTAATACCACAAAGAGAGGGAAAATTCCAGAAGGGAAGAGGGAACTGAAGATTAATACGGAAGCACACACCAATTAGATACAAAGAGATAGGGGCAAAGCAAGGGAAGAAGCACCCTATAAATAAACAGCAAAATAAATGAGAATTTTACTTAAACATCTCTATTTCAGATAAAATCTCTGGGCAAAATAAAATTGCTTTATCTGAATACCTTAACATTTCTAGGAAATTCCTTGTGTTTTTTTGGCACTCCAAATTCCTAAAATGCAGAGTTTTATCTTCAGTAAGGGGTATCTGAATCACAACGGGATATTTTAATCATTATGGGGTATTTTAATCACTATGGGGTATAATGTTATTACTCATTCATATTTCTTTCTCCCTTTCTGTGTGTGCTCTAAAAGAAAAAATATCCCTTAGAAATACTTATTAATACAGGATGCAAAATGAAATTATTTAATAAAAAAGAGGATCATACCAATATATTATTGGAATTAGAACAGTGGCATTTTCATATATAACTCAATCCGAGTAGATTTAAATGGTGTTCATTCTTTTTTTTTATTTTTGCTATTGTCTTTATCCATTTTTAATTTGGGTGTCTCCCAACTTCACCTACTTTGTTGGTTAAGATTTGAGTGATAACAAATGGTTTGATAATAGTTCATTTTAAAATTAACTGAAGACCTTACCTCTCATTTTATAACAGTTAATTCTTATGGATTAAAAATTTAAACAAAAACATTTACGAGCACTAGGAAATACAAGTCAATAAATATTAACTAATCAAGAAGGTGAATCTCTAGGCATAAAAATAATGGAAGATCTTACAAAAGAAAATAGCAATACATCAAAAAGTAAGGAAACAAGAAAAAGGGGTTAATAAAGCAAATATAATAAAATTATGAATTGTTAAATCTGTGTGATTAGTGTTATATTACACAAAATTTTTATTATAAAATGTAAGCAGTATAAGCTAAATTAAAAGGCAAACCAGAATATATTTTGTGTAATAAAATGACAAATAGGATTATCATCAATGTATTTTAAAAACTAAGAAAAGCAATTATGATGCAAACAGAAAAAAAGGGCAAAACTCTAGTAGAAAAAAAATCACATCAAAATTACAACTGGCTATTAAATAAATATATGGAAAATGTTTTTGTTCTCACAAGTAGCCCTAGTTTACAAATTCAAATTATAATCAGATACTCTTTACACTATGAAAGTTATCAGTGATTTTTTAAATTTAAAATCAGTGTTGGGAAAAATAAAATAAAATAAAATCAGTGCTGGTTAAGATTGATACTCCCACACATCAGTAATAATCAAAGTGAATACTGGTATATAAGCTTTCTGAAAAGCCAGTTTGGAAGATGTCAACATCTCTGATAAAATAATCCGAATTCCAGAATTCTAGTCTCAAGAAAATAGCCAGAAATAAAGAAAAAGACTTACATAGGCAGATATTTATTTTACCTATACTTGCAGAAAATTAAACAAGTGCAAATGGTCAGTTGTGTGGGGGAAGGGAAACAAATCACTTTTGGCCTATGCAGAATAAATTAAAATGCAGACTTTAAAATACATTATCCTAATTATATAATGACACAGTAATACAGTTTATAATAATATAAAGTGAAAATCAGAATATAAAGGTATATGCAGATGAACTTAATCTTATTATTATACATAAATCTGCTTTATCCATAAAATCATATATGTTTACTGAAAAAAAGGCAAAAAGGAAACATGCAGTTATATTAAGGTCACATGTTTTTTATTTTCTCTTTTAAACCATGAGGATATATTACATCCAAAATGGGTTGGGGGAAAAAAAAAAAAAAAAAAAAAAGCTCTTAAAATAAAAATAGCTCCTGAAAAGCAAGAATTATGGTAGACCTAAAAGTCAAACTCAAGAAGTCCCATGTTGATAAACAGAGATTATAGAAGTTGCTTTTGCTTCTTACAGCTCTGGTATGGAATGCCCTTCTCAGTCTTACATTTTAGCCAAGATATCCCAGGGCTAGGGGGCTAGGTATTCTCCTGGAATCGTTTCTGTCAAGTTGACAAAAGGAGTTCAAGAACAAGGTTGAAAGATGTCATGAGATATTCACTAATCCACATTGATGTCTAATACATGTATCCCGCATGGCTGTCAAATGTCATTCTTTGTCATGCAGAGGAGGTGAAAAGAATATAAAGAGTACCATAGGGTACCAAGCATATGTTTCAGTAAGACACTCCCTTACTAATATGGCAGATAAATCGGTTCTTTGAGACATACCAGTGCAGCATTAATACTCAGATGTATTCAATCATTTGTTATCTTATTCTGTGCCATACAACCTAAGTATATATTATATAAAAAGTATAATAGGTGTATTTATTAAAATCTGAGCCAAGAGCTTCATTAATTAATGAAGTAATTAACAGAATTACAAGTTCTGCAAAACTAAGGAGCTTTAAATGCTTCCTGTGCTAAAATTAAGCTACCTTTAAGATATTATTGATTCTTTCAAAATAAAACAATAAATGTGATAAATGCCCAATATACATACAAAATCAGGATTTCAAAAAACTGCTCCAGGATGGACAAGTTTATACTTCTTTACTTTTATCAAATTATTATTCATAAGATAGCTATTTATTAATGCAGTCTTTTCTATCAGAAAAATGAGGTTTACAAAAATTAAACAGCCAAGCAATATAATGTTACTGAATTCTGTTGGGTGGCTACTGTGAATGACAAACTTATTTGCAACAAAATTTTTCCCACCAGCAATAGGATCTGCTGATGAAACAAAAGAGACTGTAGACGAACAAACCTTTTCTATTACTGGAAAATAATAAAGGATGGAATAGGGTAAAAAAGTTTCAGAGACATGGAACTGTATAGTATAGTAAAACCACATGTGAAATATGAATATGGTAAAATTGCATATATAAGACTGCTTTTCTTTGAAATTGAACAAATGCATGTTAACACTATAAGATGTTAATATCAGACCAAAAAAAACCATTATGCTAAGTGAAGGAAACCATATACAGAGTACTACATATTGTATGATTCCATTTATATAAAATGTAAATATAAATCAATTTATAAAGATGACATTAGATTAGTGGTTATGTAGGGCTGGAGAGGGACTGCTAAGGGGTATGGAGCTTTTCTTTTCAGAGTAATGAAATTGTTCTAAAATTTTTTGTGATGAATGCACAGCATTGTGATTATACTAAAAGCCATTGATTATACACTTTGGATAGATCGAGTGGTATATGACTATATCTCAATAAAACCGCTTAATAAATAAATCTATGTACAGCAGGGGAAGCATAGAGAGGTCGAGAGGTGAAGATTTTCATGTTTGTTTTTTGTTATTATTATTGAAATAATGAAAATGCTCTAATGGTAATTGAGGTGATGAATGCACAACTATGTGATTACACCAAATATCATGGGTTGAACACTTTGGATAAATTGTATGCTTTATTCATATATATCAATAAAATTGGTTTGTTTAAAAAAGTTTCAGAGAAAGTAGGAAGAAAACAAAAATCAAGTACTTAAACCTCATTTATGAAATATGACATATATAAATAAATAAAAGAACAAAGTATATTCCAACTTTTTAAAGGACGCAAGAGTATCCTATTAAACTTAGGGTTATTTTTCTTTTCTTTAACTTTGAGTCACATTCAGAACAGTTATAACTTGTTCTTTCTTTTTTTTACTTCTTTGTTTGGTTTTGTTTTTAGGAGGTACCGGGGACTGAACCAGGGACCTCATATATGGGAAGGAGGCAGGCGTCCAACCACTTGAGCTACATCTGCTCCATGAAATAACTTGTTTATGACTCTTGGTAGTGATACTCTGGACTTCACAAAAAACAACAGCTAATTTATAAATGATATTAATATTTATAGTTTTAAAACTGAATTACATCACTACCTATGGAGAAGAAAGCTGCTGCAATCAAATTACATTACACTCATATAGCACAAAAGAATAAAGTGCCCTAAGAGCTATAATTAAGTACTTTAAGAAGTAAAATTATTTTAATTTTAAAACATAAAATCATTAAAAAATATAGTGATGCCTTGTTTAGAACAATGTTAATTTACCTAATTTGTGGATTTAAAAAATAAGGTTTCATTTGCTATGCAGCAAACACAGATATGCTGCCCAATTCCAATTATTTTAATGGGAGTTATGACTCCCATTAAGTTTAATAGGAATCATACGGCCAAATCCCCATGCATCTTGCTGAAAATTTACCTCTAGCCTTCAATTAATCAAAAATACTGTAATGAACAAAAGGAGTCAATTTTGCTAGACTGGGAATCTAAAGTCCCTACAGTAAGTCACTTCAATGTTATCATAGCAATGGTGATGTAGTTATTACCAATGACAAAAAGAACAAGGTTATCACAATGAAAAGAGACAAAGTAAAGCAAAAGTTTAGAAGGTTCTGAAAACGTAAAATTTACCCTTAGAAAATATGTTCTGTTTTTTCCAATCTGGAGCCAACTTTTCAAAACATTTTTTTTCCTTTCTCAGTACACTGCCCAAAACAAGTTAAAAAAAAAAATTCCGATTGGAAACAGAAAAATATGCCCAAAGAAAGGGATATGGTTATTTTTCCTTCATCAAAAAAAAAATACTTTTATATATATATATATATACATCTTTATATAAAAATAAAAAAGATTTATTACTAAAACAGATGGAAATGATAAATGCTATACTTCTGTAACCTACATCAAATCTAACCAATGGTTTTCTTTTGTGTTTTTTTTCTGTTCTACAGGGGTAAAATAGAGGTTTAGAAGAAAGGAAGGTTTGAAGTCCAATTTTTCATATTCCTCTGGAGTCTGATCAGCAGGATAAAGAACAACGTGGAAAGGTATATATTTTAGTTTGCTAAAGACTGCCAATGCAATATGCCAGAAATGGGTTGGCTTTTACATTAAGCATTTATGCGGTTTAAAGCCTGAGTGAAAGTGCTCAAATCAAGGCATCATCAAGAGACACTGTCTCACCAAGCTGCACCTGTGGGTGATCAGGCACATGGCTACGTCATCTGAAGACGCTTTCTCCCTGCGCTCAGCTGTAGGTGATGAGGCACACGGCACACGGCAGTGTCAGTGTTTCTGCCTTCTCCTCCAGGCCTCCTCTTTTTCAGCTTCTGGCTAAAGTGGCTTCCTCGCAGCCCCTGTGTTCCACTGACTTCAGTTTCTAGTCCCCAGGGCCTTCTCTCTCCGTTTCTGGGTTCTGTCTCTGCAGCTTTTTTCTCTGTCTGTGGCTTTTCCTTCCTCCGTTTATAAAGGGCTCCAGTAAGAGGATGAAGACCCACCCTGGATCATACCCTACTGAAGTGATGTAAGCAAAAGAAGGTCCTTTAACTGAATCTAATCAGAAAGTTCCATCCACAATAGGTTTACAAGCACAGGAATGGACTTGCTTTGAGAACAGGACTTTCCGGGGTCCACAAAAGACTCAAACCAGCACAGTATAGAAAATAATTCCCAGTACCATAACTGGCTAGATATCATACACTAATACATCTTCAGCCACCCACACACATACAATACTGCAGTGGTTCTCAAAATGTGATGAGGCCCAGCAAGATCCTCAGTATCATTCAGAGTTTGTCAGATAGGCAAATGCTTGGGCTCCACCCCAGATGTACTAAATCAAAATTCTAGTCTTGGGGGCCGGCTGTAGCCCAGTGGATAGGGCGCCGGTTCGCCACATGGGAGGCCCCGGGTTCGGTTCCCGGGGCCTCTCCGAGCGGGCAGACCG
>PVKH010042685.1:0-10800 GCA_004027955.1 Chaetophractus vellerosus | reverse complement strand
TTTTCAGCACTTCTCATCTGTGGGCTAATGGACAGCACTCTCATTGGAAATGGCACTGTTTGCTCTTCCGACAGGAAGAAATTGTTCAAATGTTGGTAGCTTTAGCAGGCAGCAGGTGTGGCAGCGCATGCTGAGTAGATAATTGAAAAGATTTTTTTTTGTTGCAACTTTGGCACCCAACGGTAAATGATACCCTTCTATGTTCTGACAAATGCACACGGATTGAGTTTAATTTTTGTTTGAACAACTGTTATATCCATTTTTATTTTTGCAGAAAGCTATTTTGTTATTTTTCCATGTTAGACCTTGAAAAGAATTAGAGCAAATTTTGCAGATACACCATGCCAGTGTTTTCTGTTCAGTGAATAATAGTAATAATAGTGACCTTTGCATTTATTTCTACACCCTCTACTAGGATAGGCTGCGTAAGAAAGATGCCTATTTTTCTTTTACTCAGAAAATTGAGAACACGGGACGCTTGAGCTTTTGGAGTTTACTGACCCAAGTACAAAGGATCGAAATTTCAATAGGCAACTCTATGAACTTTTCAAACTTAACTTTAGTACATTTCTATATTTTCTTTAAAAAGTCAGATATTATGAAACTTTCAGCCAAACGTAAACTGTTACATCCTGACACAAACAACGGAGAGCCTCATTTCTCCATCTAAATTTATGTGACATTAAAATCACTTACTTTTACCAGTTGCCAAAATCTTATTTAGTAGATCAAAAAACGTTTTCCAATCTTGTGAACAGAATTACGGTTGGATTGATATAAAATGTTTACTGTTTAGCCACTTGTGTTAATATGAAGACAAATTTTATCATCAGCAGAAACTTTCCCTAGTGTGGGATCAGGAGTTTGGGATCTTAAAGCCAAATGTGTAATGTAAATAACGACCTACCAATAGTAGTTTTAAATTACTGCAGGACAACAACAATTTCTTCTGAGAAATTTGAACTCTGGACATGCCATGGAAAAGAGGAAATTCTAGGGGTAGAACACACTTTTGGTTTATCAAGAAACATTCTTGGGAACCAGCTGTGGCTCAATTGGTAGGGCTCTGGTTTGCCACATGGGAGGCCCCGCACGGTGAGCTGACTCAGCAGGATGCCCCAGCAGGGGGAGACAAGCAGACACAGAAAAGCGCAAAGCAAATGAACACAGCGAGCACAAGCAGCAAGGGGGGATATATAAATTAATAAAAATAAATCTTTGAAAAAAAAAAAGAAACATTTTTTTTTCCTAGAAAAGAAAAATGCATTTTAAATATTTGACATTTTTTTCTTGATGGTGTGCACAGTGACGCACTGCTCTGGCCACATCTGAGATGTGATATTCATTGCTCTATCTTAAATTGGGAAATTGATACCCTGAGATATATTCCAAGGAGAAGACCAGGACCTTGAAAAAAGCTGGAGAAAATATCTTCTGAAGATTGTCTGAAGGAATTAGGTATTTAGCACAGAGAAGCCAAGGAGTCAGGGCAACATAACTCTTGAAGGACTGTCATGTGGAAAAGGCTTTAATCTTTGTGTAGCTCTTGAAAGACAGAACTACCACTGTCTTGGGACTGGGAGTTCAGGGAGAGGTGGTCTTTTATTCAATAAAAGGGTGAAGTTACTGATTCTTACAACTATTGCCAAGTGGTCTGTGAGCAACATTATGAGGTCATGGTCAATGTCACTGGAATTCCTGAAACAGCAACAGGAAGCATTTGACAGGATTGGTGAAGAGAGGTGGAGGTTTGGGCTAGACCACCTTGAAATTCCCTTGCAGAAGGCTAAATTCTTTTCCCTTAGATGAATCCGTGCACATCCTCTATCTTTGTTCGCACACGTATTTTGGCATCCATTCCCGATCTCGTGGCTTCCGGTCCAGCCTACCGTTACTGGCTCTCAACCCTCCTGCCCCCAGTGTTGATTCCACACATGGATTCAGCTACATCCCACCATGGTGTTTATTTTCATATGGCACAAGTTGGGTCGAAAAAAAAACCTTAAAATCAGCACTTCTCAAAAAGCTTGCAGAACACAAAGTTTTCTTCTGAAAACAGAAGACTGTAAAACAGTAGACAAGTTGCACGTGTCATCTAAAATCACATCACACCACCCAATAACACAGTATTAAATGCATCTACATTCCCAGCCTTCCTTTCTGGAATCTGTTTACAAAATGAGTCCTAAACACAGATGGAGCCTTTTCTGTCTACACATATTAATTTGTGTTTTTATTTACACTCTTCTCATCTTTGTGACGTTTGGCTAAAGAGCCTGACACCAAGTCAGTTTTTATACAGGTCCTGTGAAAAGTGGCCCTTGCCCTACAGCCTCACAAATCTCGGACACACATGCACATGCATTTTTTTATTGTTCTCACATGTTGCTTAACTGCCTGCGTGATTACTGCTTTACAGCACAGCAGATGGGTTCTTGTATAGCGGTGAAACAGATGAGATGCTCAAATCGATTGT
This sequence comes from Chaetophractus vellerosus, assembly GCA_004027955.1. Classification (NCBI taxonomy): domain Eukaryota; kingdom Metazoa; phylum Chordata; class Mammalia; order Cingulata; family Chlamyphoridae; genus Chaetophractus; species Chaetophractus vellerosus. The sequence continues at coordinate 8,324 of PVKH010042685.1, read as the reverse complement.
TTTATCAACAATCAGTTGCAGATAAAAATCATTTTAATGAGAGAAATTAATGGTGTTTGCAAACATGATGTTAATTAAAGAACATTGCTTAGGCGGGTTTTTTTTTTTTCCCGCCTCTCTCTTTTTTTCTGCGCACAATTTTTTGTTACCCATGACATCTTTCATTATTGACTCATGCCCCAAAGAAAAGGCGATTAAAATCTGCTTTTGTTTGATGTAGCTTTTATTGAAGAAAGAAATAGATCTTTCTGAAGCTTCCTGGTGAGATGAAAGTCTAATTATCTCCACAAATGAAAGGAAAAGCTTTAATTAGGCCTGTGCTGAATCTGCGCACTGTGAATTTGTGCATTGTGATGGATGGAGTCCGCCTCTCCTCCGTGACTGCAGTTGAAATAATGAAGGAAGAGCAGAGGTAGCCCGCTCCCATGATTCGGCTGGCAGAGTGGAGTTGGAGGCACACCTGGGTTGTGATCGAGTGCCCAGAGCAGCTGCCACAGGCCATGTTTCAGTGCAGTGCATCGGCTGTTTTACAGCCTCCCTCTGAGCTTTGATCTCTTTTCAGGCAGCAGGGGTCCTAACAAATCAAGCTTTTCATGTTTCACTCAGTTTCACTCTCTTTTGCTTCACCGTTCACACTCGAACTCCAAAGAGGATGGATAAAATATTGTCTTTTTCCGAAGCAATTAATGATCAGCGGCTGACATGATTGAAGTGGGTATTATGCCGTCCGAGCGGTATTTTAGGGGTGGCTGTTTGGAGGAGGCGAGGGAAAGAAACGGGTTATTTATTTAACGTTTTCGTTGTTTATTCCACTGCTTGTGATTTTACTAATCATTTGCACAACAAGGCTCCCCTAGGTGTGTGCACTTTTGAAAACGTGCTCAAATGTCCACCTGGGTGAGAAGGGTGACACTGCGAATTATTCTAAACTGCTAATTGTCACGTGGGAGGAGGCTAAAAATACCAAATAGGGTTGGATCCCTCATTTTGTCCCACTTTTGCCGTGTTGAATGAAGTTTGGTCTATTTTCATGCAGTCCCGCGGATGCCAGGAAGGTCAAACTCTTTACTTGCTCTCATTGCTGGCTGTTAATCTATTCTTTTCTGTGAATCCAAAAGCACTTCTGACATCAGGAGTGATGATGGGGATTATTTCAAACACCTCTTTTTGGCCAGGATTAAAAAAGAAGTTAGGAAGGGGAGGAAGGGAGGAATGAGAACAAAATTGAGCAGCGTGTACAGTCAACTTGACCTCCCGCCCTGCTTTTGTTAGGAATTCCCTATTATGAAAGAATGATAAATTCATTTCAAAGTGCCCATCCAACGGTAGAAAAATTAAGCAGTCAACCTCGAAATGTGGGAGGAGGAAAGACATTGCATGTGGAACATAGGACTTGCACATTTTCTAAATGAGGGTGTAAACGGAAAAGTAGCTTTTGTGATCTAAAGAAAAACTATTTTTAGGCAACCCGTCTCTATTTTTTAGAAGTCAACAGTGGGCAATAAAGTTCTTCAGATAATGGAACATGGTTGACTCAACTGAGACAATTATTGAGGTGGGTTCTGGCGTGTCATTGGAATGGAAAATGTGAAATTAGTGTTTTCTTGAAGGGAATGGCTTCCTCCCAAAATTATGAAAGTTGGGCTTTATGGCCAAAGTGCAACTCCTCTTTTTTGTTTTTTTCCTTAGCACTTTTGTTATTCACTAAATATCGATGTAACCCTTTGAGCACCCCACTCACTTTACTCTTTCCTTGTTCCCTGCGAACTCTCAGTTTCCCTCATTTAGAGAAAGATCTATGGCCTCTTTGTTTAGTCTCAAGGTGTAATCACTGCTGTTTTTAGATCGTGTGCACGGAATTGACCTTCTCGCAGGTGGTAGTGCCCAGCAGGTGCACCTTATTAAAGTCCCAAAAAGTAATCGGAAAGGTACGAAACAGAGCTTGACAACTGCCCTGCCTTTCATTCCATACTGAGATGATGTTAGTTATGCTCAAAACAGTGTATAGGGTGGAAGGAATTTACAAAGGCACTAAGGGTTGTGGATATCTAAAGAAATTCCCCGCGGGAATTAGGGAAGAATCGATGAAATCCAACCATTCGTTCTACAGCATCATATGAGTGCCCAGACCAAGTCCTTCTCCTAAAATCAGGGACGTGTGGGACGCTTTGCAACTCTATAATTTATCTCAGTGGCGTAGAGCATCGGAGTTAGTGAAATAAACCAAAACTGCATGCCAGAGACCAGATGCACTCAAACCCTCTAATTAAATACTCACTTTCTTCCTTTCGAGCTTTGTCTGCGTCAACATTCAATTTCAGTTCTTTAGAACTTAGCACCATCTCCTCCATATGTGACTTCAGCAGTGATAAAATTGTCTTATGTGGGTGTGTGCACACTGCTTATTACATGACATGGACATAGTGACAAGGTGGCACCACAGAGCTCGGGGGACCCTGAAAAGTTAGACCTTGTTTACTGTTAGTTAATTTTCACAGCAGAAAATATTTTTTATAAGATTGTTTTTTAAGGCTTTATTTATTTATCCCCACCCCCACCCCGGCCATTGTTTGTGCTCTCCGTCTGCTCTCTGTGTCTGCTAATCTTCTCTTTAGGAGGTACTGGGAACCAAACCTGGGACATCCCATGTGGGAGAGAGGTGCTCAATTGCTTAAGCCACCTCAGTTCTGTTCTTTGTTCTGTTTCTTACCGTCTTTCCTCTTTGTGGCAGCTTGTTGCATCGTCTTGTTGCGTCGTCTTGTTGTGTTATCTTATTGCGTCATCTCGCCATGCCTGCCCGTTGTGCCAGCTCACTGTCTTGCTTGTCTTCTCCAGGAGGCACCGGGAACAGAACCCAGAACCTCACATGTGGTAGGCGGGAGCTCAATCGCTTGAGCAACATCTGCTTCCCGATAGCAGAAAATATTTTAAATGAATTTTTCCCCATTTGAAAAGTTGTTATGATTTTTAGGGCCATGCAGCAAGTCAAGACACTGGTCCTTTGAACAAGAAGGAAAAATAATCCAAGGGACAGAAAAGAAATTCAGGAAGCCTTCTGCAGACTCCTCCCTCCCCAACCAAAAGCTATCTGTAACTTTTTGCTCAGTTCAAGCCTGATTCTCCAGGGGGTTAAAAGTGCTTTATAATAGTACTTTCAAAATAATCACTTTAAATAAACAAATACAACTTATTAAAGGTAGGTAAGTTATAATTACTCCATAAAAGATATGAAAAACCATGTTAAAAAATAAAGGAAGTATATCAGAGAAAAGGGGGGCAATGACCTTTATGGCAGTGATTCAGTGCTTCTAAGGGATGGTGGTCAAAGCAGCAACATTTTTAAAAGGAAGAAGAACCTTCTGGAAACTAATGCCAAGCTAAAGAGAGATGTTTGCTCCTTATATATTGGGAAAGTGAGTTCTGATTAAAAGGAACTGACTGCCCAAAGAAAAGTTCAGTGATAAAGTTCATTCTTTATCTCACTCAAAGGACAGTTTGGGGGCTCTTTGTTTGTGTTTTCTAAATTATATTGTGATATAGAGAGAGAACTCTGATGTATGTAGTTTTATCCAGGCATGAAATCTAGAAGGGTGACCTTCTTGAGTCAACTTTTCTGCCTTTATGTTAGAAATTCTATATGTAGGTTAAGAAATATGCATTCAGCTTTGGGGGTTGAAGTAAAAGAAAACATGAAGATGAATAATTAAAATGTCAGAAGATTGTGAAATGACTCCTATAAGTAGGGGACAGCAAGGAGTCCCCTCATCTTAGAATCAAAGAGAAAACAGCTTCGCTGTTTAGAAAATAATATTCTCAGCAAGAACAATCCTACAGCACTGACCAGTTTTAGTTATAAGACCAACAACTATTATTATTATTTTTTTTATTATAAAGTGACTTACACTGAAACGATGGGTAGTATCTCCTTAACCACATCACAGCAGCTATGGATGGCGGTAGGATCGGTATTTTGGCATCTCCTTTCCCAGATGAAAAAATAAAGGTACAGAGAACTTGTCCAAGGGGTATCAGTTCAGGCCAGGGGAAGCTGGAGTTCCACAAGCCTCTAGAAGCCTGCCCCTTCCATGTCTCTGGGGAGGCTGTGGTGTGGGAGCACTGAGTAGCAGGCAGCAAAAACTCCTTCCCCACTCAGAGAATTTCCCCCTTCATGCCCTCATAAGACATTGAGTCAACAAGGTTCTCTTTAAAACTAGAAACTCTCCTTCCTCATTCTTAGGGGATTATATATACCTTACTCTAGATTACCTAGATTTTCTGATTTCTGAAACTTCCAATACACATATACAATGTTTATGAGTATATGTATTTATTTACTTACATAAAGGAAGAAGGGAGAAGTGACCAACGAGTCCAAAACATTTCCAGAACAATCAGTTCTGTGTCCCGCTGGGGTGGAGCATTTGGGCTGCCTATAAGTTATATCCAGCAATGGGGAAGAAGAGTGCCACAGAGAAAGACTAAAACGAGACAGAAACAAACTTGGCCAGCACTGCCCAGACCTGTGCTAAGTGTTGACCTGTGTGCCCCTGAGAGACTCCTTTGGGCTACCAACTGTCACACCCAGTTTAAAACCCTTGACTGAACTCACCATCAGCTTCCAGAAGACCTTCAAAGTCCTCAGCCCTGTCCCATCAACTCCTTTACACGACCCTGCTTCCTCACTATCTCTATTGCTCCCTGCTCACATTCATGAAGCCAATGTCCCAGCCATCCCAAATTCCCTGCTACTTCCTTGACACAGCTGCTGTGCCAGCCATGCTGCCTCCTGCAGGCTGCCTGTCCCAAGCCTGCTCTCCCCATCGCTACCTCCATCTCAGTTGTAACATGTATTCTGTAGTATCTGTTTGCCTAATGTATCTCTTCCAAAAGAGTCTACTATGTTCCCTTTAGGCCAAGAACTGTATCATTTTTCTCTACATGCCCAAGTCATAGCACAGTAGCTTGCAGGTGAAAGCAATAGAGACAGAGGACTTTTATTTTTTTCTTAATAAGAAAATGCCATGCAAGAGTGAAAAAAAGTGTGGAATTGATATCTCGTTGTAAGATAGAGTGTTTATTTATGAAATATTATAACTCACACCTTTGTAGCGTCTGGTGGTTCAGCTATAGTTTCCTCCTTTACATTTTAAATATGAAAGTTCATTTCTTTATAGGAAAGCCCCGATATTTATCAGCATGCTCTAAATTTGACTTCTTCACTCACTCGTTTATCACCCAGGCTCTAGTACTTCCACCTACCTCTGAAACCAGAACATATTTCTGCTGCAAAGACTATGAACCAGCTTATCTATTGCACTTAAAAGTGGTTTTATAGGAAACAGCCAAACATAAATAATAAATCGTGAAGTACATTTTACTCTTCCATCATGGTGTTAATTTGCCCTCCAGTTCCTATGTAATGCATCAGGTACACAAGTCTAGACTCATTTAGATTAGAAATAGCCCAGAATGTGTATTTGACACATATTTATCATCTTGATTTATTAAGGAACAGCTGTAGAATGATACTAATTAAGTGTCTATGCTATCTTTTTGAGACTATAATTGTTTTTGGAGCAAGCAGAAATGTAAGGAAACAAATAGTCAGGGGGGTTTTGAATATATTAAATATCTATTGTAAAGACAATGTTCCCTTACATTTTCTGCAACTTATACATTTAAAGAGGACTTCCCCATGGTTTACAAAAAGTTGCTTTATCATATGTATTCTTCCAAAACATATTTGCAGAATTATATATCCCACTTTGACTCATGTAGCCAGTCGTTCCTGAGTATCTTCTGCCTGCTAAGCTCCCTGCTCAGTTTGGACGTCCCCTGCTCCATGTTCTCAAAAATTCATTTTATAATTGAAGTCATAGTATATTCACATGAAAAGGAATTCACGTGCAAGTGCCACTATGCTCTTAAAAATATTGTTATCCTTCAGATATTTTGTAAAGATTATTTATTCTGCCTTTACCATCTCGAAGCAGAACAACTGGAACTAAATCATTTTTATTTTTTAAACTGAACCCGAGGCCTTCTGAGTTTAGACCCCAGAGTTTAGGTCAGTTTCTTCATTAACACCACCTAGAAAACTCAGATAAAAATAAGTGCAATTGCTTTGGGTTAGTTGTGACAAGAAAATATATCAGTAAAATGAATGAAATAGTTCCCCCATGTTTATAATAGGTGGGTCTCGGAAGAGGGCAAACTAGGAAGAGGTTTCATTGCAAACTTCTGGCCTAATAAAAAATGTAATGAATAGTCTCAAATCTTGCTTCCATGTGATACACAAAATAAAATACAAAAAAAAAGAGAGATTAAAGATAATTTTTAATAAAATAGCTAGGTTTTCAAGGAATTATTATTCATTGTATCTTACCTCATTACTTTCTTTTGTGTCCCTCTAATTTTTCCTACTTAAAATTCACACTGTTTAAACATATTTTAAGTACAATAGCCTACAAACTAGCCGCTTGAGGCAGGCTAGCTCTTGGTAAGGGGGTAGTACATATGACAGCATTTCTGTTTTTTCTCTTTTCTTCTAGAGAATGCCACAGAGCTGACTTAAAAAAAAAAAGACAAGTTGACTAGGAAACCTCAGCATCAACAAGGAGGTTTATTTAAAATATTAAAAGACAAAGGGAATAAAGAAATGCCACAAGTATACGTGCAGTAATACTGTCAATACGTACTAAATGATAAGTCCTTCAATTGCAATACAAAATAAGGGTCAGCGTTAAGTAAAAAGTCATCATGCTTCAAAAACTTGACACAGTAAGGCTTGTGGAAATAGGCGTTTGACTCTCATTTTTAACTCAGACCATTTCTGTAGCAGTGTTATATATGCTGTAAAGATACAGGATTTATAATTCCATTTTGACATTGTAGTAGCAGTAAAAATTAAACAAAAGTATTTAAACTCTGGTTTGCTGATTGCTCTGTGCCTATCTTACTAACATCATATTTAAAATCTCAGGATTGAAGGAAAGCTTGTCATGTATTCAGAGCATTGAGCTCTTTTCTTCGACTGTCTAATCTTATGTACTTTTGCTATGATTTTTCTTGTATGCAAAAAAAGGGGAAAGCTAGTAGCAAATGGTTGTGTTATTGCCTTGAATAAAGAAATTGTAAGACTGAGTTACCATCTATGGTATAGTTTTACATCTGATCACTTGGCAAATATTTGTGAAAAGACAGTGTTTTTAGAGTCACAAAATTTGTAACATTTCTAGACAGCAGTGATCTTGTTGAGGCAGCACCTGAAAGTGCTGGGAAGCAGGGTGGGCTCTGCCCATGCTGGATGGTCAGTGTTGACTACTATCATTGATGAGTAGGGGATACTCAGTCCTATATGTATATTTAACAAATCTAAGAAAGCAACCAAATGCTCTGTTAGAAAGATTAAACCCACACTTTAGAATGCGAAGTAATGGTAACTTACTATACATTCTGACATTTATTCAGGGAAAAGCCTGGCACGTGATGGACACTAGGGATAGCCCATGGATGAATTCCTCATACATTAAGGTACCACTTCCGAACAGACCTGTGGCCGTACCCACTCCATAGATCAGGTAACTGAGGCCAAGGAAGGTTAAGTGAATTCCCCAAGGATACACACAATTAAAAAGTGGTAGAGTCAGGGCTGAAGATCAAGACAGCCTTTTGGTTGAAGCCAACCCTTGTTTAATTGCGTGACACTATCTGAAGCATGACTGTATATGTACAACCACCTTTATATAATATACAGCAGGACTGGAATATAAAGGTCCAGATGCCTCTTAATAGAATCGGTGAGAACTTTAGGCTGCATTTTCTGCTTGCATGGCCCATGTTCTGCCTTTTCACCCTGGGCTCTCTTTACTCTTGACATTGCAACTGGTTAGGGGTAGACTGGAATTTTCCCTTTTTATACTGGAGTTTATAGCACTAACTGTAGCCTGTTGTCCTCATTTGTTCAATGCTCACACTACAAGCAGGATGTTCCAATCAACTGCGTTTCCAAGTCCTTTCTCCAATATGTTTTGAAAAGATCTGCCACTAATAATCCAAGAATGGTTCCTCTTTGCCTTTGTGTCTCTGCCCCATGTTTTCTGCTTGCTGCTCTGTGTTGTGTCCCATTATCAAAGTAAACTCCCCACAGCAATGATGTAAAACGCCTTTGAAATGTACTGCTTTGGACAAGAAAATAACTCCCACATTGTGTGTGCAATTGAAAGTAGAAATCCCCAACCCATTCTCTAAAATATGAATGCCATTGTACTTTCCCTGTAAAACTAAGTACCCCTTCCCTGCAGTTTTGCGCTCTCTCCAGTTCT
>PVKH010042684.1:0-10798 GCA_004027955.1 Chaetophractus vellerosus | reverse complement strand
TCCCGGGGACCTCTCCTAGCGGGCAGACCGCCTTGAGAATGGCAAGCCGCCATGGGCGGGCCAGAGCCTCCGTGAGCAGGGCAAGAAGCTGCCACGGACAGGGCAAGAGCCGCCACGGGCAGGGCAGGTCGCCCGCGGATGGAGCGCAGCCAGCCACCCGCTAACTGAAAGCCGGCCGTGAACGGACGCAGAGACCGCCCACAAGCGGGGAGAGCCGCGCCTGCGCAGTAACCACTCTCGGCATGTCGCCACAGCGGGGGGAAGGGGAGACATGTAATAAAATAAATAAATCTTAAAAAAAAAAAAAAAAGAGTTGAAATCCTTTAAATTTTTAAAATAATCATAATAATTAAGATGACTTAACAGAGCAAAACTTTGACCTGAAAATTAAGAGTTTTTGGGTACAGAGAGGGGATGGCAGCAGCACCAGTGGGGAAAGCAGCGAGGCATGTTAATTAAACGCACCACATTCGCTCCCGCCCGTGGCAATGCCACAGGGAGTCTTGTTCTGTTTTGTCCACTGTTGGAACCAAGTGCCTAGCTCAGGTCCCAGCATAAGGTAGGTTCTCAATAAATATTTGTGGAATGAACAAGGTGGAGACACAAACATGATAAAACCTATCTTTGAATGCCCAAGGACCGGACTCCTTGGTGTTAATGATTGCAGCTGATTGCCCAGGGATGCTCGGACGGCAGACATGGTGGATGGGAGGGCCACTTAATGGTTAGTGATCAACACTTGAAAAGGCAAGATAGAACACAATAATAAATATATACGAATGCATGTGTACACTGATATTTCCTTAAAAAAAAAAAACAAACACAAAAACTAAACCAACAACCAAACTCAAGACCCAAATAACATGAAAAAACAAAACAAAACAAAAACCAGAAACAAAAACAAAGAACATCTTTCTACCTAATGTAAAGCCCTAGACATGTGCATCAGGTGAGCTGTTAGTCAAGCTACAGGTTCTACTGTATTTAGGATAACTTGGATAATTTTAAGGCCCATTCAAACACAGATATCATTTAAAGAAAACTACACACTTACCATTGGATCAAGCCAAATTGTATTTCCCAATGCCAGTATCACTTTAGCATCATGCAATTTTCCAATAATTTTATGATGAATGTACCTAGTAACCTGAAAAAAATAACATTCATCTGAGGCATTAACAAAACACCTTTTCCTGTATATTCTGTAGACTTTTGCAAAAAAACCTTCTCCATGAGTTTCATTTTGTGAGGCAGGCTCCGGAGACCATCATCCCCCCTTAGCAAGGACAGACACAGAAAGGCGAGTGCCTAGAATGGGGGAAGATGAATGTCTTTGGACTCCTCATCCTGTACGTTTCCCACCGCAGACGTGACGTGTGTGTGTTCCTCTGAAAGCCGAGTGGGAGTGTGGTCAAAGCTGTTCTGGCTGCTTAGAGGAGCAGGCCCAGGAGGAGCCACCTGCAGCTGGCAGCTCTGGAGCAGAGAAGCCCCAGTCTCCCCAATCTCTCTCCTGGGCACATGGTGTTCTCCTCTCAAGGGCCACCACGTCCGAGGCCTGCCCAAGTGCTCCTTCATGCATTTGAACTCCAAAAGAGCACGACAGGAGGGGCTGGCCTGTCACCATTAAGCTGTTTCCATCCTCTGTGAACTTATAAATGGATGTGAAAAAGCACACACAGAACATTTCCCTGTTTCGACAGAAGGTTGCCCCTCACCAGATACGTGTGGTCCATCCCCTTTACAGACCACGCCGTTCCTTTGGACAAGGAACCTGACATCTTGCTAATGGTCATGCGCTGAACATGCCTGGTGTCTGCACTCAGCAGGTGCTCAGGGAATACTTATGCCTGGCAGAAAAGGCTGCTGTTTCTGCTAAACTCACAATAGTGAGGTTGTGCATTTATCCTTCATCGTGGGAACTACTGTTTACTTCTGGATAATATTTAACTTCGTTTAGAATCCAAACTGTTTTACTTTGCCAATTGCAAAGGTTTATTTTTCATTCTATTAACCAAATTACACAAACTGGAACCTTCCTTTGAAGACACAGAACATCACTGTGCCACAACTCGCTGCCTGGTAATGAATGGGACTGTTTGCCAAGCCCCTGCCCGCCCACCCAGCGAAGGATGGGCCTCTCCACTCCCACCTTGGACAACCCTGGTAACTACCAAGGATCCCTCTGCTGGGCTCCAGGTCTTGGCATAGTCTGTTCCCTTTTCCTTCAGTGCCCTGTCTATTCTACCTGGTGATATCCCAGTTCCCTGCAGGGCCCAGCAGAAACGTCCCTTCCTCTGGAGGCTTCTGTCTCTAACCCTCCTTCCTCCTCTGACCTCCCAACGCCAACAGAGTTGCCCAGCCTCTCCACAGCATGTCCGTCACCTAAGCTCCCCTTTAACCGGGCTATCCACTTTTGTAGGTGCTTAAGTGAACCGTATTTTATACCAATTCTGAGTCCGTGAGCGTGAATAACATTGATGGCAACTGTGTCAAGTGTACCCAGTACCTCCTGAGGGCTCAGCGCCGGGCTCTGTGAATGGTAGCTGTTAGTGTGCTCCTGCTTTAGCAGGACCTGAAACAGACCACAGCTTTAACTGCCTAGGAGCATAAAGCAGTGATCGGTGGGTGAGCACTTCACCCAAACCCAGCACTCTAAATTCAAATAAGCCTCAATTCTGTGTATATTCTGAGTTAAATATACCTAAAAGCCAACAAAACATAAAAAAGCAAAATAACTCACCTTCGGATTCCATTCTATTTCATTGTCAGCAGGTTTCACTCTGCAAACAATAAACTCCACAGCTTGCGGGGGGAGAGTGTGGAAACTTTCTGGGAGAGGCAGCAGATGGTCTTTTGGGACAAGTCCGGTCCGGCCTTCATCTATGAACTTTACCAGGGCATTGTCCAGGGCCCATGGGTCTTCTTTTTGGCTCATTTCCAACACCTGAACCCTGGAAAACACAGAGACACCAGGAGAGAAATAATCTTTGCCGCAACTTACCCATTAAACATCAAATGTACAAAAAGACTCTTAAACTGCACAGTTTTACTCTCCACCCGAAGCAAAATAACCAAGGCCTTCAAAAGTGCACTTTGGGGAAGAAGATGTGGCTCAAGTGATTGGGCTCCTGTCTACCACACGGGAGGTCCCAGGTTCGATTCCTGGGGCCTCCTGGTGAAGACAAAAGCTAGCCTGCGCAGAGAGCGGGCTCAATAAGATGATGCAACAACAACAACCAAAAAGAAACACAGAGGAAAAAGACAATGAGAGGCACAACAAACCAGGGAGCTGAGGTGGCTCAAGTGACTGAGTGCCTCTCTCCCACGTCGGAAGGTCCCAGGATCAGTTCCTGGTGCCCCCTAAAGAAAAAACGAGAAGACAAGCAGACACAGAAGAATGCACGAGTGGACAGAGAGAGCAGACAGGAAGCGTAAATGGCAATAAATAAATCTTTTTAAAAAAAGTCCACTTTGTAGTAGATTATTTAATTCAAGTGTAAAAAGTATAACAAATGTGTAAAGCTTTTGGAAATAGTAAATCCCTTTTCTGGAGGACCCAAGAAAAAATGATAAAGCAAATTAAACTTTCAAATTTTCTGAATCGAGGCACTCACCAAGAGGAGCCAGATATGGCCACTTGAGGGAAGCAGCTGCAAACGACCAAGTGGGTCAGGCTGCCCAGGTGTGAACACTGACTACATGATTTACCAGAAAACACACACCACCTCTCCAGGGCTCAGTTTGCTTATCTGTTAAATGGAGACGATGCCCATTTTACAGGAATTATGTAAGAATAAAGATAAAGATGGAAGGAACATTGCACATACATACTGTTCCCTAAATGTCCAGGTCACACTGTCTGTGCTCTCTGCTCAGAGCCGGGGGTCGAGGCCCCCAAGCACAGCTTCATCCGGCATCACCTCCAGGGAGGCGGCCAGGCTCAGTGTGTGCCCACACCATCAACTGGACAGAGGTGAAACACAGGGATTCGTCACCACTTACAGTTACAACCTTCAGAGATGAAATAAATGGACTTTTACCTGTGAAAAAGGTTTTTTTCTGCTAATCCATATAATCTAAATTTCTCCACTTTTTCAACAGTCATTTTATTATTGGAATCCTTAAAATACTCATTCATTTCAGCATTAAGAGTTGCATAAAGATCCACATGTTTATCAATTATCCGACCAAAGTAATTTGTTGCATTTGAAATATAAAAAGGTATTATCTGAAACACACAGAATAAATATATCCAGAAAGCCAGATTAATTTAAACCAAAGATGCACATGCTCCCTGTATCTGCTGAAACCAGCCCCTGACTTAAGAGTTCAAGACATACAAATGCTAGGGAACTGGCCAAAAAAAAGCCTTTTGATATTTACAAATAATTATGGCTTCACTTTAAATCTAATGGGTCTTTTTTTGTATGTGTGTGTGCAAATTTTATTTTAAAAGTGCATCACTAGTTATACATGTTCTTTCATTTACTTCTGTGAAAATCTTCTGAAACAACACCTTGGTGTCCGTAGGTGAGCCACTGGGCCCACAGGGACGAAGCTGGTCCTGGAGGGACCCTCAGCACCAGGGCAGGCGGGCAGGCCAAGGTGCGCGTGAGTGGGTGTGTGTCTGTGAGTGTGTGGAGAGGGCAGTCCAGATGAGGAGCAGTGAAGGGGTGTGTGGGGGGAAGGGGAGGCAGCAAGGCAGGTGGGGTGAGGTCACCCGTGGTTGTCAGAAAGGGTGACCATCCGCAGTGCCCTCTGTGGAGCCCTGCCTTCCTCTCCCACCGCTCCCCCGCACTCACCGCCATTCAGCCCATCCTACTGGCAAACACTCCCTGTTTGCGCCTATCTCCCGGCCTTTGCCCTGGCTGGTTCCTCCGTCCCGGGTGCTCCTGCCCAGATCTTCCCATGGCTGGCGCTTTCTCACCACGTGGGCCTCCATTCAGCTGAGCTCTCCCCTTCTCCCTGTAGTGCTCCAAAGCAACCCCTGTTCCCCCGGCCCACTTACACCAAGACACCCTCTCTTACCTCACTGCAGTTCAGCCTCTTCTCGGTACCCGTCACCACCAAGAACCATCTTTCTTACTCGCATGTTCACTGCTGGCCATGCCCACTGGAATGCCAGCCCCAGTGGATGGGAACTTACCTGCCATTCTCCAGCACTGCCGAGAAAGCTGCCTCAATGAGCCCCCTGTGCCCTTGGCCAGCCCCTCCTGGGCAGGAGGACAGGACTCTTGCAGACAGTGCTCACCCGGGGGAGCCTTGCCCCTGGAGGTTTAGGGCCCCCTGCAGTACAGTCTGGCATCCAGCATTGGCCAAGGCTGTAAATCCTACTCTAAGGGCAGTCACTGAACATGAGTTGGAACTGAAGATGAGAAAAATGCTCACGACACGTCATGAGAAACAGGTAGGACATAACAGAGACATCAATAACAAATTTTTAGGAAGCTGCATAAAGAAAAATGATAGAGAAAATATGACATGATGTTAATGATGACTGTTTTAGAATAATGGAAATATAAGGAATTTTTTCCTACCCCTTATATTCCCCAAACTGTAAGGTTCTGTGTGCCTGGCTAAGGGGCCTGAGTGTGCCAGGGTCTAAAACCCAGAGAGGCAGCTGACATCAGACCCTGGCAGTTCCCTCCATACAGGATTAGCATGTCTAAGGACAGACCGAGTCAGTAGAAGGAGGTGGCCAGCCTGGAGGTGGCCAAAAGAGGCCTATGGACTAGACACTTCCACCTGAAAGGGGAGAGCATGAGGCCCCCAGACTGGGGGACCAGCGAGCCCTGGTGCCTGGCCTTCCCGTTTAGCACTGCAAGTCCCAAGTTCTGGGAAACCCCTCGGTTCCAAGGACACTGGGATGGTATCTTCCCGGCCCCTTCCCCTGCCTGCTTTAATTCCACTCTCCCCACCTCCCTGGCAGGGAAGTCATTTGTTATGGGTCTCAGGATACAAGGTCCAAACACAAAATCAATTGAATTTAATCTCCAAAACAATTTAGAACATGAAGTTTACAAAACGATAACAATAATATGAAATACTCAGGATAAATTTAACACAAAAAGTACAAGAACCATCCACTGAAAACTCCAGCACCTTGCTGAAAGAAAGTAAAGATGACCTAGATAAATGGAGTGATTTACTAGTTAATGGACTGGAAAACTCAGTATTGTTAGGATGTTGGTTCTCCCCCAGATTAATCTATAAACTTGATACAAGCCCAATTAAAACACCAGCTGCCTTCTAAGTAGGAAAACTGGCAGGTGGATTCTAAAATTTTATATGGATATGCAAAGGAACAGCCAAAGCAATACTGAAGAAACACAGCAAAGTCAGAGGACCTACCAACCAGTTTTCAAGACTTACTATAAAGCTACAGCAATCTAGCCAGTATAAGGATAGACAAACTGATCAAGGAAGAACAGAGCAGAGAATTCAGAAGTAGAGGCACACATACAGGGTCTCCTGATTTCTGGTAACTCAGGGCTAAAAGATGATTTTTGCAATAAATTCTGCTGGAGCAACTGAACAGCCACATAGAAAAATGCACCGGGCTCCTTGTGTTAATCACACATAAAAATTAATTCATGGTGCATCACAGAGCTAAATGTAGAAGCCGAAACTATAAAGCTTCTAGAAAAAACAACAACAACAGGAAAATCTCAGGGTAGGCAAAGATTTCTTAGGACAGGAAAAGCACAAAACATAAAATAAAAAATTGATAAACTGGATCTCACCAAAATTAAAAACTTCTTCAATGGTGAGAAAAGGTGTGCAATATATATGTCTGACAAAGGACATCCAGAATATATAAATTCTTAAAACACAATGAGAAAACCCAAATTTAAAAAAATATGCAAAATTTCTGGACAGCTCATAAAAGAGATACCAATGGCCAAAAGGCATGTGAACAGGTACTCAAGATCCTCTGTCATCAGGGAAAAACAAATAAGCTATCAGTACAAATAATACAGAATGGCTCAAATTAAAGAAAGGGAATACCAAGTGTTGATGAGAATATGAGTCAACTGGAATTCTCAGATGCATTGCTGGAAAGAACATAAAATGGTATAGCTCCTTTGGAAAACTGGCAGTTTCTTACGAGCATACACTTATCATATGACCCAGCAATTCCACTCCTGGGTCTTACCCAAGAGAAATGAAAATACTCATCCAAAAAGACATTCACCAAGCACAATGTTCATAGCAGCCAAGAACTGGAAACAGCCCAAATGTCCCTCAACTTGAGAAAGGATAAACGAACTAATATTTGACACCCACACAATAAAAAGGAATAACATGGATGCACTGCAAAAACATTATGCTGAGTGTGATGGTTGGAAATTGCAGGTACCCCAGAAAAACATGTTCTTAAATCTAATCCAATCCTGTGGGTGTGACCCCATTGTAAATAGGACCTTTTGATGAGGCTACTTCAGTTAAGGTGTGGCCCACCTCATTCAGGTTGGGTTTTAATCCTATTACTGGCGTCCTTTAAAAAAGGGATGGAATTCAGACAGAGAAGGAAATAGCCACAGAATTGAGAAGGTGAAATCAATGAAACCCGGAAGAGAAGGGAGATACCAGAAGATGTCACCATGTGCCTTGTCATAGGACAGAAGAGCCAAGGATTGCTGGCAGCTGGTGTTTGGGAAGAAAGCATCGCCTTGATGATTCCTTGACTTGGATATTTTCCCAGCCTCAAAATGATGAGTGAATAAATTCCCATTGTTCAATCTGACCCTTTTCATGGTATTTGCTTTGAGCAGCCTAGGAAACTAAAACAGTAAGAATCAGACTCAAAAGACTACATTCCCTATGATTCCATTAATAGGACATTCTAGTAAAGGCGAAACAACAGTGACACAAAGGAGAGCAATGGCTTCCAAGGCTGTGGGGAGAGGACTGGTGACAAGGGGACCTTGGGATGAGGGAAACTGTCCGTACCTTGACTGTGGGAATAATGACATGACTCTACATTTACCAAGACTCAACCAGCTGCGCACTTAAAGTCAGTGATTTTATTGTCTGTAAAGTATACCTCAGTATAGCTGATTAAAAGAAAAGACTTTGTAAAGGGGTTCTGGGAAGGTGGTGGTGGGGACAGGCCTATTTTCTGAAGCTCTCTGAATCCCCCTGTAAAGACAGAGCAACTAGGTAGCAAAACTAAAGCCAGGGACATAAATTTACAGCAACAGGAGCTAACAAAGTAATTCTGAGTCCCAGAATAAAAGCACATGTGCAAACCTTCCCACAACTGCCAGACCTGCAAGGATGAAGCAAGGCAAGGAGGTGGGTACCTGGAGAACCTGGAACAGGAGGCCCCAAAAGAGACTGAGAGAGTCACTAACACCGTGGCGGGCAGCTGTGACGAGAGTTGCTGAAGTGAGGTCCTCAAGGGCCAACAGAGATGAAGGAAGAGAAAGTGTAGATAAAAGGAAGAGAGCGGAACAGAGCCAGGAAAGCTAAAAAAATCTCAGCATCTATGCTGCCATATACTTTAACACATGAAATCAAGAATTGATCTAAGTTGGAAAAGTTATCCTGATCCTAAAATTTCAGGAAAACGAATTTTAGCTAAAAATGAGCAATAGCAAAGTATCAAAGTCAAATGCCATGTTAAGTTATAATAAAAAAGAATAAGGATCAGAATAATAGTCCCTAGAGACAATGAAAGGTTTCAGAAAGACCTGTCTACATGTCTGTGAATATGTGAAGAATGTTCTTGCTTGTCTTTTTTTTGTTTATTATTATTATGGAAGTAATGAAAATGCTCTAATAATGATTGACGTGATGAATACACACCTATGTAATTATACCAAACATCAGTGATTGTACACTTTGGAAGAACTGGCCACCAAGCCCACTCAAATGGGAGTGAATGGCTTCTTCAACATATGGTGCTTGGAGAACTGGACATCCATATCCAAAAAATGAGAGAGGAACACCATCTAACGCCTTATAGATAAAAGAACTGATGGATCAAAGATCTAAATATAAGAGCCAAGACCATAAAGATCATGGAATATAATGTAGGGAAGCATCTCCAAGATCTTATAGTAGGAAATGTTTTCATAAACTTTACACCCAAAGCATGACCATCAAAAGAAAAAATAGATAAATGGGATCTCCTCAAAATTAAAAACTTTTGCACGTCAGAGTTTGTCAAGAAAGTGAAAGGCAGCCAAATCAAGAGAGAAAGTATTTGGTAACCATATATCTGATAGGGGCCTAATATCCAGCATATATAAAGAAATCCCACATCTTAAAAATAAAAAGACAAACAACACATTTAAAAAATGGGCAAGTGATTTGCATAGATACTTTTCCAAAGAAGAGATACAAATGTCTAAAAAGCACATGAAAACATGCTCAACATCACTAGCTATCAGGGAAATGCAAATCAAAACTACGATGAGATACCATCTTATATCCAGTAGACTAGTGGCTATTAACAGAGAACTACAAGTGTTAGAGTGGATAAGGGTGGTGGGAATGTAAAATGGTACAGCCACTGTGGAGGACAGTTTGGCAGTTTCTCAGGAAGCTAATTAGAAATGCCATGTGATCCAGCAATCCCAGAACGGAAAGCAGGGACACAAAGAGATATATGCATACCAATGTTCATAATGGCATTATTCACTATTGCTAAAAGTTGAAAGCAACTCAAATGTCCATCAACAGATAAAAGAATAAGCAAACTCTGGTACATACATACAATATATACATGCAATGGAATATTACTCAGCTGTAAGGATGAATCCTCAATATTGGGGAATGAACAATGGACTAAAGTAGACTTACTCTTATTCTACTATAGACTTACTGTGATTCTAGCAATGGAAGAACTTTTATCATTGATGTGGAGGCAGTGGCCACTGGAGGTTGTAAGGGGAGGGAGAAGGAAAAATAGGTGTAATATGGGGGCATTTTTGGGACATTGGATTTGTCCTACATGATGTTGCAATGACGGATACAGGCCATTATATATTTTATCATAACTTACAAAATTGTGCAGGACAAAGTGTAAATTATAATGTAAACAATAATCCACAGTTAGTGGCAATGCTTCAATAGGTCTTCATCAATTCTAACAAAAGTACTACACTAATGAAGGATGTTGTTGATGTGGGAAAGTGAGGGAGGGGGAGGGAATGGGGTGTGTGGGAATCTCCTATATTTTTTATGTAAAATTTTATGTAATCTAAAGTTTCTTTAAAAAAATAATCCCCATTGCAGCCACAACTCTCTCTCCTTCACAATCACCCCAAGCACCACTTAGTGGGGGTCCTTTCCAACAATGAGGTTGAGAACAAATCTTTGCAATAGCAGCAGCTTGTGTGGGTTACTATAAAATACTTATTATATTTTTTATGGAAGAATATTTTGCATTTACTGAAAAATCCCTAAATTATCTAAGGGATTATCTATTTTTCCTATTTGATCTTGTTTTCTAAATAAATGGGGCATTAAAATAAACATTTTATAAGGATCCATGCCTATTGCCAGATTAACTGCAGTTCATGAATACTGGCCACTGAAAAAGTCATAATCACATTCTATGAAGATTCTGCTGCATATAAAAAGAGAATGTTCATTAACATGGCCACTAATCATTGGGCAAAAGGATCTTTAACAGAACTTACTTTAACATATCCAAACACTGGCAGAGCTTGGTTTGATAACTTCCTTGGCATGTCTATTTCTGGATTAATATGGTGCCGATCAGGACAGATCCTTTTGTCTCTGAAAAAAATTGACTGGATTTTTATAATGAAAAACCATAATTGTT
>PVKH010042683.1:0-10799 GCA_004027955.1 Chaetophractus vellerosus | reverse complement strand
TAAAAACTTTCAGTGCATCAAAGACTTCATTGTGAAAGAAAAAGACAACCTGCAGAAGGGGAGAAAATATTTGGAAAGCACATATCTAGTAAGGGTTTAATTTCCAGAATTTACAAAGTAATCCTGCAATTCAACAACAAAGACAAACAACCCAATTAAAAAATGGGCAAAGGACTTGAATAGACATTTCTACAAAAAAGATATGCAAATGGCCAAAAAGCACATGAAAAGATGCTCAACATCATTAACCATTGGAGAAATTCAAAGCAAAACCACAATGAGATACCATTTCGCACCCACTAGAATGGCTACTGTTAAAAACATGGAAAATAACAAGTGTTGGAGAGGATGCAGAGAAATAGGAACACTCATTCATTGTTAGTGGGAATGTAAAATGCTGCAGCCACTGTGGCTAAAATTTTAGGTTGTATTCATGTTGCTAGAACAAAAATTAAAATAAAAACAATCATAGGGTTGTACAACACAAACATTGAATCCTAATGTAAGCAATGGAAAATAATTAATACTACAATTATAATAATATTCACTTATCCATGGTAACAAAGTTACCACACTAATGCAAAACGGTAAAAATGGAGGCAGGTATAAAGGAACTCTATTTTCTGCAAGATCTTTCTGTAAACTTGCAACTTTTCTAATAACAATTTAAAAAAAGCTTATGGTGATGTTGCAGCTGAAATGATTCAGGATGAGACAGTACCCTGTCAAACCTAGGCAACCTCTTGATGATGTCAGAGGGCCAGATTTAGGATCTGGTCCTTAAAATATACTGCTATGTCCATTCCTATTCTATGAGATAATCACTATACTTGCAGAAAGTTTACTTCTGATGTTTCTGATAACCTTTACTGGCTGGTATAGCCATATCTTGGGTGCTGTGAAAGTTGGCTGCCTAAAGCTCACAGATGCACCTTCCTCCAGAGATTTGTTCTTGGCCCAAAAGAGCAATCTTGCCCAGAGAGACTGTTACTGCCCAAGTGGGCTTGTTTGTCCGATGTGCACAAAAGCTAACACTGAGTCACCAGGATTTCAATGAAAGAAAGAGTTTATTGCATAGTCAACCAGCAAGGAGACTGGAGGCAAGCCTCAGAGCTGTTTTCCTGAACAAAATGGGTGCTGGTGTGTTATAACTCTGGGGAAGGTGGGCTTAAGGAAATGGCTAAGGATACAGTGAGATGATGCGGGCCAATCCAGCTTAGAAAGGACAGGGTTAACCAGACCATACCCAGTTACAAGTTATGCTTGGTCTTAAAATGGAGGACCAGCAGGCTCAGTGACTAGAAACAGTCAGAGCTGGCTTTAGTAGGTGCTGAAAAGGGGAGAAGAAACAGTAACCTATCTTGCAAGGCAGCAAGCCTTCTATGAATAAACATAAGGAGGTGGACATTTGAAAGAAAGGGAATTAGAAACTTCTACAAACCAGTAAGGGAGGGGTTTCTCTGAAGAGTGGTTAAGTAAGTAGTCATGGTTCCAAGGGGGTTGGTAGATGGTGGTTTCAATACCTGGGGGATTGGAGGAGGGGAAGAGAAGGCTGCCACCTGACAATGATTATATGATTAGGGTATAAAAGCCCTGCCCTCTTTCCTCAAGGTGGTATAACTCAGTAGTTCCATTTATGCCTGGAACTTCTACCTGGAATCAAGCTGAGTTGGGCTTCAGCTGAATCCCTGTCTTTTCTCAGGTTTCCCCTGAGAGCCTTTCCTCAACAAATCTCTCACACAAGAATTCTTGTTTCAAGCTCTGCTCTTAGGGAACCCGACCTAAGAAACCTTCCTAGCATGTCTACTTATAGAGTTATATTATAAATAAGAGAGGCTTTTGCTGTTGTTTCTGCTTTTGTACAAATGTACAAAAACATTTATGTATCCTTAAATACTTTGTGGTTTTTGCTTTCCAGTCCTGTACATTTATTTAGATCTTGGAGGTTAGGTAACCATCATAGCTGAGTATACCTCTTTTAGGCTTATACATATTAAAGATGAGAAACCAAAAGAAAATTCTAGCCTCCTGAGGTTTGTGGGTGGCAATAACACTTCAGTACTTTACTTAACACAGCTGCTATTTAGGATAAAGCTCTGACAAGCATATCATATTAGTCAAAGTACAATAACCTAATTTTCATCCTAAGTTTAAAAAGGATTACCTTCAATACTGCCATCTAGACATATGTTGGAGATTTAAGCCTCCATATCTGATGACAAATATATTGAGATCAATAAGTTGAGTAGGAAGATATGGTTTACATGCCTGAATAAAATTCATCAACTTAAATAAAGCTATTGAAAGATATTACAATATTTCAAAGATCTATTTCTAAGAACCAAGATGAGAGGGATAATGTTAGTGGTCATTAAAACCTGACCACAAACAACCTCTATTAGTTATTTTTTTTTAACAAATAAATTTTATTGATACATATTAATAAAGCATATAATTCATCCAAAGTATACAATCAATGGTATTTGGTATAATCACATAGTTGTGCATTTAATTAGCTATTGAATATCATTTTCAGTTGAGCAAGTCCCAAGCCACAATATAACTTTACACTTCTCTTTGTTTTCAGGTGGTGGTATTTGTAACATCTCAGATGCTACATTTTAGTTTGCTGTATTTCTTTTTGGATCTCTCAATGTTGCTACCAGAGATGGAATCTGGCCCTCATGAAAACTAAATAAATTTTGTTCATGGGGAAAGGCAGAGTTGGATAGCTACAGAGTAGCTAGTGCTTCATATGATTTATTTCCCCTCATAAATGGCAGAGGTTGCAAACTTACAGCATGGGCTAAATATGGCCAATAGGCATATTATATTTGATCTGGAGTGCATTTAAGAAAAACTAAATCAACAGTAAAAAAATGGAAATTTTATAAACCTTCATATCCAACTTCTCTTAAAAACTTGGAGAATCTGGTAACACTGGGTCCACATTCCGTTGGAGTTGAAACTTGTATCAGTAGGACCCACGTGGGAAGCAAATGGCAAACTCAAATTGGGAAATTTGAGGAAGGTTTAATAAAGGGACTGTTTACAAATGTGTGGACAGTGTGTAGGGAAACCACAAGGTAAACAGCAGTATGCTGGGGCTGGTAACTCCAGGGAATGGCTACGGTCCTAAAGAAGCAAAGGGGAAGGAGCAGGACTGGAATCGAGACATCAAGCATGATGTGGTGAAACCTGTCTGGCAGAGCTGTGACCTTCGGATGAAGGAGACAGCCAGCCTGTAGTAATCCCTCAGGGAGGAAGTTGAAGGAATAAGTATCCAAATCCTATTCTTGAGCCCTCTGATATCTGGCTAGTGCTCCTTACTGGACAAATGAAATGGGAAGCTGGAAGTCAAGGGAGTCTCTTGAAGGTTAGTATTAAAGGGAAAGGAGCAGGATGGAGAAGGCTGGTGATCTGGATGGCCAAACAGAAGATAATAATTCAAGATATCCAGAATTATTAGCAAATCACTCCTGTAGACAGAGCTTAATGTTTTTCAGTTTGTCACAATCCCTACCATTCTCTCTGGTGCCCTCATATCAAGGCTGAATATTGATTGCTATTTATCATCATGTTGGCACTATGGTGTTTCTTTTAGGACAGAACGATTTCTTTAGCAATGTCTTTATCAAAAGCTGCAAGTATGGGAATTCTACATGTGTGCATGATTGTTTTGTAAGTTCACAACTTCTGTAATAAAAATATATATATTTTTGAAAGTGAGCAAGGTGGGAGTGGGTGTAGCTCAGTGGTTGAGTGACTCCTTCACATGTAGGAGTTCCTGGGTTCAATCCCCAGTACCTCCTAAAATTAAAAAAATAATAATAAAAAAGTGATGACCCAATTCTTCAAGAAAACAGAGAGCATACTTAATTTTTTGTATAGAAGAAATATTATTAAATGTATATGGCTTAATTTGCCAGGCTGCTATTCTTTCTCCAGGGAGTTTAACTTGTGAGGTACTCATGGGAAATACTTTATTTCTGTTGCTTGCAGCCCAAGAACTCTGAAGTGAACAATTTTTCAAATCTGAGTAGGAAGACCATTAATAAGTTGGTGTTTAAAATATACTTTCTGACATTTGGAAAACTCTTCCAACTCAATACACCATGGAGATAGTTATAAAGAAGTTGCTGAATGCAGATGAACCCCCAGAGATGAGAGATATCTGTTAAGCATCCATCACATTGCCAAGTTTTCAGTTAAAGATGAAGATGGTAACTACATTCTAGCCTCGCTAGGAGGACATATACATATTCCTTGAGGAAACAGAATGAAAACTGCCAATGAATTAGAAAATAGATGTCTATATTATGAAAACCAGGATGGCTTTCTCCCTTTAGTGTAGTGTTGCAGGAAAGGCCAAGTAAAAGAGATGTGCCACACCAAAACCTATATTCAACTGTGGAAACTGGACCTGGCCCAGATATTGCTTTTATATATGATCACTTTATTTTCTGTGTTTCATCTTAAGTATTTTTATATTATTCTCAAATATCAGAGGGCAAATATTAGGAATTCACAGCAAATTTATCATCATTGAAACAATACAAATCTCAATAGAATTCCATTGAATTGACATGTTCAGAATGTATAGTAGCAAACTACCAAGCAGATAATTGCTCACACAAGTCAGAGACTCTACTAAATGCTTAAGACATTATTTTAATTAAATTTTATAACTACTCTATAAAGTAGGTGCTTTCATATTTATAAATGAAGAGCCTGAGTCTCAGCAAAATCTATAATCTTGTTCAAGTTTACATAACTTAGCTGTTAATTTGAATAGGAGGCAGAAGAAATGATGTATACAATCACTAAAATAAACCCTTAAGTATGTGTCTTAGGTACCAACAGAGATGCTTTCTCAGCAAAGTCAGCTACTGGTGATCCTAGCATCCTGCCACATGGCAATCAGGCCAGATGGTGGGTCTTCTGTCTCTGGTTTCTCCTTGAACTCAGCTGTGGCCAATCAGTCATCTCTCCCTGGGCCTCAGCTCCTTGAGCCTCTCTGGGGCTTCTCTCCTTGAGCTCAGCTGTTGGAGAACCTGGAGTCCTTTCTCTCACATGGCCAGATCAAATATGGCAGCTTCCTTTCTCCCTGTTTGTCTCTTTCTCTGTGTCTCTGCTTATATGAACTCCAGTAAAAGGCCAGAGACTCAGCCTGAGTCATGCCTCACTGACAGTCTAGTCAAAAGGGTCTCACACACACAGGAATGGATTAGTTAAAAAACACAATCTTCATCTTTTTTGGGGATTCCTAAAAAAAACTCCAAACTGTCACACTCCACACTCTGAATCCTAAAAAGACATGTTCTTTCTATATGCAAAATACATTCATTAAAACACAATATTTCAAAAACCTTAAATCATTTCAGTAGCAATGCTAAGTACAAAATCTCATAAAAATCAGTTATGGGCATGCAGCTTGTCTTGAGGCAACATTTCCTTCTAGTTACAGACCTGTAATTTAGAAATTAGAAAGTTATGTTTCCAATATACAAAGGCGGGACATAGGTTAAACATTTGCATTACCATAAGGAGAAATTAGAAGGAAAACAGGCATCATGGACCCCAAACAGTTCCAAAAACCTGCAGGGCATACTATATTAGATTTCTAACTCTAATGTCTGAGAGTCATCTGTAGAAAGATGGTTTCTTCTTCTTGGCTCCTCATGGGGACCCACCCCTTCAACAGACTTGCCCAATAGCCATCTTCTCGTTTCCACTCTCATCAAGCATCTGAGTGATGACTGAACTCCAGACTTCACCCTCTTAATAACATTGGGGTGATAGCCACACTTTCCCCAATCTGTGGGGGACAATCTCAACTCCCTTAGTACAGTGGGGTAGTGGCAACATTCTCCCTAATCTCTGGCTCATAGGTCCAACATTCTCAGAACAGTGGGATGGTAATCTAACCCTAATCTTCAGGGAATGTGCTCCATCCTCTCTCTCCCTGAACAACAAGTGGAAGATCCACCCTCTTCAAATGCTGGGGTGAACTCAACCTTTGCACACATAAGGGTGTGGTCCTTCTCCTGACCTGAGAATATGCCTCAAGTCCAGGCCTCAGCTTCCCTGGTTTTCCTCCTGAAGCTGTTTTTCCTTCAATATCTCTTCCCTGTCCCTGTTCAGGCTGACAGTGGTTTCATTCATAGAGCTATTGCAAAAAGCTTGTTGCTTTAGCACGCAGGAAACAAGGGTCTGAGCCATCAGGCAGTAAGACTTTCCAAAAGTCCTATCTGGATAACTGCATTTCCAATCCTGACTTGCAAGGAAGTGGCTGCCTGTTTCCAGGGTCAGTTAAGTCCTCGCATGGGGCACTATCCTCTGGGGGCTTATTTTCTGGAAGCTTGGAATTTCCCAAACTATGAATTTCTGGTTTCTTTGTGTATAACAATTCAGTTCTCAGATTATCTCTTTCCTCTTGCATTTTACTATAAACTGCAAGGAGAAGCCAGGCCACATTTTCCACACTTAATTTGGAAATATCCTTAGGTAAATGTCCAAGCTCATAATTTTCAAATTCTTCCTTCCATCTAACATCATGTCAAGTTCTTTGCCACTTTTTAAAGCGAGGATCACTTTCTTTCTAGCCATCATTTCCAAGGCCTTATCAGAACTATCTTTAGTGTCCATATTTTTTTACCAACAGTCTCTTCAAAGCAACCTAGGCCTTTTATATCAAGCATCTCACAATTTCTCCAAAAAAATACCCCTTACCCATTTATAAAGCCATTCCAACATTTTTTTTTAAAGGAGGTACTGGGGATTGAACCTAGGACCTTGTGCATTACATGGGAAGCAGGTGCTCAACCATTGAGCTATACCCATTCCCCTAGTCCAACATTTTTGTTAATTGCAAGCAGTGTCTCCTGGTACCAATTTCTGTCTTAGTTTGCCAAAGAGTTACCAATGCAAAGACTAGAAGTGGGTTGACTTTTATAATGTAGATTTTTTTTAGGGTAAAAGTTTACAGTTCTGAGGCCATGAAATGTCCAAATTAACGCACAATCAGAGATGCTTTCTCACAAAAGCCAGCTACTGGTGATCCTAGCATCCTGCCATGTGGTGATCAGGCAAGATGGTGGGTCTGCTGGTCTCTCTCTACTTTCTTCTTGAATTCAGCTGTGGCCAATCAGTCATCTCTCCCTGGGCCTTGCCTCCTTGAGTCTCTCCGGTCTTTTCTTCTTGAGCTCAGCTGCAAGAGAACCTGGAGTCCTTTCTCTCACATGGCTGGATCAAATCCAGCAGGTTTCTTTCTCTCTGTGTCTCTCTCCCTCTGTGTCTCCGTTATACCAGCTTCAGTAAGAGGGCAGAGACTCAACCTGAGTCATGTGTCATTGACATAGTTCAGTCAAAAGGGGTGCACACACAGAGGAATGGATTAGTTAAAAAAGATAATCTTTCTCTTTTTTTTAGGATTCATAAAAGAACTGTCACAATATAGGCAGCATGAGCATAATGGTCACAATAATAGTCATGAAGATAATAACAATGATAATAATAAAAACAGAAAATATTTAAGCCCTTTTGGTGTGCTTGGAACAATGCTAAATATTTCATAGATGTAATAAGGAATTATTTGTTTGGAAAAAAGCATTTGTACTTTACAGTCTATTTCTGTCCATACCTCCATCTTCTCAAGAAATGTAGATGCTTAAATATCACTTATCTCTTTTATATATTTATCTTTCACTCTCTCTTGGATCCTTCCCATCAGCTTTTGAATATGCTCAAGTCTTATGTCTTAGAAAACAAACAAACAAACAATCAAACAAACAAATTCCACCCAACAAAATGCAGACCTTTCTTCACTTTATTTTCCTATCTGGCTATCACTTATATCATGTTCTTTATTTTTTGGAAATTTCTTGAAAGGGGTTCCATATTGTCTGTTTCAATTGTCTAACCTCCCATTCATTTTTCAATCCATTTATGGAGATGAGCTATCTAGACTCCTAACAAAGCAGGACTTGCTGCCCATCTGAGAGGGGTGTGGTCTGCAGACAGCTTCCTGCTGTCCACTCTTTCAGGGTTTGCCTCAACTGCAGGGTCATCTTGCACGAGGTCATGCCCTTTCTAGGGCGGTCCACATATGGTGATCAAATTGGGAATAAAAAGGTCCAAGTATTTTGGCCTGAAGAGGCATAACTCTGATGGGCAGCATGTACTCCAGAGATCCCATCTAGCTGACATAATCTTTGTTAGACCTGTACTGCAGTTCAACTTCTTTCTCTGTTCAATCCTGCTTCCTCCCCTTCCTTATACTGATGTTGATCCCTAATAGTCATCTTGCACCCAAACTATCTCAGTCTCTGTTTCCAGTGACCCCCAACTAGTGACACCATTGCAAGTGGCATTGCCTTGATTGCTCCAGTGAATATTTTTAAGGTCATCAATGACCCATGTTGATAAGAATAGAGAATTTTCAGCCATCAATTTACTTAACCTCTTATGGCATTTGAAACAGTAATTAACGAGAAATTACAGTGGCAGCCTACAGGATGAATATACTCCTTGCAGATTCATCATTCATTTATTCTTTCACTAGCAAATGCATAATGAAGGGCTTCTAGATGTCAAATACCATGTAAACTATAGGAATAAAAACACAAATAAGAGAGATCTTGCTTTCTGGGAGCTTCATTTAATGGTTTTGTTGGACACAGGGAGTGAAGGAGCAAAAGCAGAGCAACTCCTGAGTTTCTAACTTGGGTGACTAGATACAAAAGCCACTGAGATAGAATGTACAGGAGGAATAATTTTAAAGTAGAAGAGGATAGGTTTAATTCTGAGTCTTATGAGTTAGAGTCTCTTGTGGGATATCCACATAGAGATAACCTTAGAGCATTTGCAGCAGAGAACGGATTGCAATAAGTTAGAGTGAATAAAACTTGTGAATGTGACAAAGGGTAAATAGGGACCAAGGACTCTCATACCTGGCTAAGCATCACATTCACACTTAGAGTTAATTAAAAACTGATTCTAAAGTTCCTTTCCCAGAGATTCTGATTCAATTGATCTGAGGAGGCGGACATATTTTCACAAGCTCTCCAGCTATACTCTGCTCAGTTCGAATCCCCTGAAAATCAGATTGAATTTGGGAAAACACATGTATAAGAGGAAATGGGGAGAGAGCCAGAGAAGTCCATGCATGTCTACCCCACTGAAGAGGAGAGAAAGGATTGGTGGGTGGAAGCATCCCAAGGTAAGGACGCGGTGCAGGGTAAGGATGATTCAGCAAGGCTGTCAGGGAGTTCTCAAATCAAAGATGGCCACCTGAGGGGTTGTCTATTTTCCAGGAACAGGCCTGCCTTAGCACCCTTGCCATGCTCGATAATTGGCTGGGAGCAGCCGGTGGGAGGCATGGCCTTGTCACATACAGGGTTTTAGAACCTTGCTAGCAGTTAAGGTCTTTGGTTATTTAGTTCCCCATAGTTGGGGGTCTGCAAGGTACATTCTCTTGGCTGCCATATGTAACCTACTGTTTAAAGACAATTGGATGAAAAAGAAAGATAGAAATGGGCTGTACTTGTAAGGTATTTGGGTTCAAGGCAAGGTTTTGACTTTCTTTCCTTTTTTTTTTGATAGGAAAGACTTGAGCATATTAGTAAGCCTAAAGGAAGGAATCTGTACAAAGTAGAATTAAAGGTAAAGGAAAGGGAGAAAGGGAAAGAGAGATGGGGAAGGAGAGACACAGAGGGGAAGACAGGGGAGGGGAAGGGAGAACGAATTGTGTTGAAAGGCTCCAGAGGAGGCAGGAAAAAATAAGGCCAAGGGCTTTAATATGAGGAGTGACAACTTACTCTCTGGTATATTGTCTGGACATGGGTTAAGGTTGAATGTTGTAGGGAACTGAAGGAAACTGCACTTGATCGTTTCAATTTCTACCACAGAATTGGAAGCAACAGATTTGGGTGCACTGGTGATAAGTCTGGCCTTGAGCAGGAGAGGTACCCCATTCTCTGAGAATGAAGCAAAGAGATATAAAGATGGGCAAGGGGAAGACTCTTTTGTATGTGGGATCAAGATGAGGGAAAGGCTGATGGCTTCGATTTTTTGATGAAGTAGGAGACAAGGTCATCTGCTGAAGGTATTATTTATTTGTAGGTCTTCTTACAGGACAAAATTCCATACTTAAAACTATAACAGAAATATTATTTAGGAAATTAAAATTAATATTTCAAACGTGTTAAGATGATTATCTATTATATAAATCTTTCATAGGTATGTGTGTGTTTGTTTCTTGGTATATAAAATGAAACTCTAAAATTTTCTCTTGCTCTAATTAGGAATTTTAAAAACTGACATGGTATTGAATCTGTGGTAGTCTCAAACAGAAAAAAAAATACTGGAAAGACATTGGCAGTGCAGTGTGTATATTTGCTACCCATTTTAACAAACAAAATATATTTCCAAATCATGTAATTTTATCTAGATTAAAAGAAATTAATCACATAGACATATATGGTTTACCCTATCAAAAAATTGAGATCAAAATATTTTGTAATTGGAGGGGAACTTTGAGATCAGTGACTTCTAATCTGGGGACCAAAGATCCCCAATATCTATAAATTAAGCAATGGAGGTTGATGAGCTGTTTTCAAATTTCAAAGCACTTAATGAAAATCCCACTTCATCTACATGAAATCTTTGGGTACTTTTACAATTATTTGGAATTTTTTTCAATTCAGTGGGCAACTTTTCAGAAGCTCCAACAGGCCTTTGCAACATTAAATCATGGGTAACGCATTAATCATTATTTAACCAATGCATTTAAAAAAAAA
>PVKH010042682.1:0-10786 GCA_004027955.1 Chaetophractus vellerosus | reverse complement strand
CAATCCTAAAGACCTAGAATAGGTTGAACCAAGAATCAAAGAACGGCAGTAACACACAGCCACCCTCCACTAAATCCCTACGAGAGAGAGAAAGTGACAATGAGAATAAACTCACCATCCTAATCAGAAGCCTAGAGTTCGGCAAAAAATTACAAGCCACACTAAGAAAATGGAAGAAATGCCCAAAGCAAAGAAATATATCAAAGTCCCAGATGAGACACAGGATTTGAGACAACTAATCAATGAGTTCATATAAATCTCCAAAATCAAATTAAGGCTTTGAAAGACAATATGAATAAAGAGATAAAGGACATCAAGAAGGGGGCAGATGTGGCTCAGGTGGTTGGGTGTCCATCTCCCATATGGAGAGACCTGGGTTTGATCCCCAGGACCTCCTGGTAAAATAAAGAAAAATATAAAAGGCACACGGGCCGCCAGGCCTCACACACGGGCGTGCTACCAGGCCCCGCCGAGCCACACAGCAAGATGATGATGTAACAGGAGAGTGACACAAGGGAGAGCCAAGACTAGACAAGCTGGAAAACCAGGAACTAAGGTGGTGCAGTGCAGGTGGCAGAGCACCTCTCTCCCACATCGGAAGTTCCCAGGATCAAATCCCGGTGAAGAAAGGAGGAGAAGGATAATGAGAGAGCACAGGAAACAGACACAGAGTTGCCCAGCGAATGGGCACAAAAATGGGCTGGGGGGCGGGGAGAGGGGGGTTAAAATGGATAAAAGTAAATAAATCTTAAAAAAAAAAAAAAGTACATCAAGAAGACACTAAGCATGCACAAAAAAATCTGAACACCTGGAGAGAAAAATAACGTAGCTTATGAGAATGAAAGATACAATAAGTGAGATAAAAAACACATTAGAGGGGAGCAGATGAGGCTCAGTGGTTGAGTGCTGGCTTCCTGCATACAAGGTCTCAGGTTTACTCCCTGGCCCCGGTACCATTTGTAAAAAAAATTAAAAAAAATAAATAAAAATAAAAACAACACATTACAGGTATACACCAGCAGACTCAAAATGATAAAAGAAGGATGCAGAAGAAAGCTGAAATTAAAGAGAGAGAACAGAGAGAAAAGAATGGAAACTTTGAGCAGGGGCTCAGGGAGTTGAATGAAAACATTAAGTGCAACAACATACGTGTCATGGGTGTTCCGAAAGGAGAAAAGAAAGGAAAAGAGACAGAATAAGTATCTGAGGAAATAATGGCTGAAAATTTCCCAATTCTCATGAAAGAAATGAATTTACATGTCCAAGAAGCACAGTGTACCCCAATCAGAATAAATACGAACAGACCTACTCCAAGATACATATTACTCAGAACATCAAAAATGAAAGATAAAGAGAAAATTCTGAGAGCAGCAAGGGAGAAGTAAACCATCAATCACATACCAGGGACACCGCGTAAGACTTAGTGCGGATTTCTCATCAGAAACCATGGAGGTGAGAAGGCAATGTTATGATATAATTAGGATACTGAAAGAAAAAACTGCCAACTGAGAATTCTTTATTCTGTAAAATTGTCTTTCAAATACGAAGATGGATTTAAAATATTCACTACTAAACAGAAACTAAGAGAGTTTGTAAAAAGAATCCACCTTTGCAGAAAGTATTAAAAGGAGCATTATAGTCCGAAAGAAAAAGGAGAGAGAGGCTTGTAGGAGAGTGGAAAAGGCAAGACTAGCAGAAAGGATAGCCAAAAGAGTATAAAGACAGATGAAAATAAGATATAACACATGAAAGTCAAAGGAATAAAATGGTGGAAGTAAATACTTCATTTACAGTAATATCATTGAATGTAAATGGATTAAACTCCCCAATCAAAAGATATAGGCTGACAGAACGGATAAAAAAAAACAAACATGAGCCATCCATATGCTGCCTACAAGAGACTCATCTTATACTCAGGCATAAAACCTGGCTAAAAGTTAAAGGTTAGAAAAAGATACTCCATGCAAACAGTTACCCAAAAAGAGAAGATACTAATGGCAAACAAAACAGACTTTAATTGCAAAAAAGTTATGAGGTATATAAATTATATGTTAATAAAAAGTCAATCCACCAGGAAGAAATAACAATCATAAATATCTATACACCTAACAAGGGTCCCCAAAATACATGAGACAAAATCTGGCAAAACTGATGGGAGAAACAGGCATCTTGACAATAGATGGAGACTTCAACTCACCACTCACATCATCAGACCAAACAACTAGACAGAAGATGAACAAGGAAACAGAAATTGAACAATACGATAAACAAGCTACACCTAACAGAATGTTGCACCCAAACTCAGCGGCTTCTACATTCTTCTCAAGTGCTCATCGGTTTTTCTCCAGGATAGACCAAATATTGGATCATAAATATAAAGAGACTGAAATTATACAAACCACCTTCTCAGATCATAATGGAATGAAACTGGAAATAAGTAATAGACAGGAAATGGGAAAATTCACAAATGTGTGGAGGCTAAACAACACATTCCTAAACAATCAGTGAGTCAAAGAAGAAATTTTAAGAGAAATTAGTAAATATATTGAGACAAATGAAAACGGAACACAGCTTACCAAAACTTATGAGATACAGTGAAGGCAGTGCTGAGAGGGAAATTTAGAGCCCTAAACACCTGTATTAAAAAAGAAGAGCTAAAATCAAGGATCTGAACAACTGGAAAAACTAGAAAAAGAACAGCAAGCCAATCCCAAAACAAGCAAAAGGAAAGAAACAGTAAAGAATAGAGCAGAATTAAATGAAATAGAGATCAAAAGAATTGAAAAAAATCAACAAACCCAAAAGCTGGGTCTTTGAAAAGATGAATAAAACTGGCAAACCCTTAACGAGAGTAACAAAGAAAAAAAGAGAGAAGAATGCAAATAAATACAATCAGAAATGAAAGAGGGGAAGTTACAACTGACCATACAGAAATAAAAAGGGTCATAATAGGATATCATAAGAAACCATATAGCAAAAAATTAGACAACTTAGATGAAATGGACAAATTCCTAGAAATGCACAACAACCTACACTGACTCTACAAGAAATACATGAACTCAACAAACCAATCACATTTAAAGAGATGAACCAGTCATCAAAAATCTCCCAACAAAGGGAAGTCCAGGACCAGAAGTCTTCACAAGTATTTTCTAACAGGCATTTTGAGAAGAATTAACATCAATCCTGTTTAAACTCTTCCAAAAACTTGAAGAGGAGGGAAAATTACCCAACACATTTTATGAAGCCAACACCACCCTAATACCAAAACCAGATAAATACAAGAAAAGAAAATTACAGACCATTTCCTCTAATGAACATAGATGCAAAAATTCTCAACAAAATACTTGCAAATAGAATCCAACAGCATATCAAAAGAATTATACACTATGACCAAGTGGGATTCATTCCTGGTATGTGAGGGCTGGTTCAACATAAGAAAATCAATTAACATAATACACCACATTAACAAATTAAAGGAAAAAAGCACACGATCATCTCAATTGATGCAGAAAAGGCATTCAATAAAATCTAGCATCGGGGAGTGGATGTATCAAGTGGTTGAGTGCCTGCTTCCCATGTCGAAGGACCCAAGTTTGATCCCTGGTACCTGCTAAGGAAAAAAAAACCTTGAAAAATCCAGCACCTTTCTTGATAAAAACACTTTGAAAGATAGGAATAGAAGAAAAATTCCTCAATATGATAGAGGCATATATGAAAAACTCACCACAGCCAACATCGTACTCAATGGGAAAAGGTTGAAAAGGTTCCCTCTAATATGGGGAACACGACAAGGATGCCCACTATCACCATATTCAATGTTGTGCTAGTTCTACCTAGAGTAATTAAAACAAGAAAATAAATACTTAAAAAGCATGCAAATAGGAAAAGAGGAAGTAAAACTCTACTTGCAGATGACATGATTCTATATTTAGAAAATTCTGAAATGTCTATGACAAAGCTACTTGAGCTAATAAACAAGTTCAGCAAAGCGACAGATCAACATGCAAAAAAACAATAATGTTTCTGTACACTAGTACTGAGCATCTGAGGAGGAAATCAGGGGGAAAATCCATTTACAATGGCAACAAAAAGACTGCAATAACTAGGAATCAATTTAACCAAAGATGTACAGTATCTACAGTCAGAAAACTACAAAACAATGCTAAAAGAAATCAAAGAATGCCTAAATGAATGGAAAGACATTCTGTGTTCATGGGCTGGAAGACTATCATGAAGATGTCAATCCTATTCAAACTGATTTATAGATTCAATGCAGTATCAATCAAAATTCCAAAAGCCTACTTTATAGAAATAGAAAAGGCAATTACCAACTTTATTTGGAAGAGAAAGTACACCTGAATAGCCAAAGGCATACTAAAAAAGAAGAGTGATGTAGGAAGACTTTTACTGCCTAATCTTGAAACATATTACAAAGCTACAGTTGTGAAAACAGCATGGTACTGACATGAAGATAGACATATTGATCAGTGGAATGGAATTGAGAGTCCAGAAATAAACTCTCACCTCTATGACCAACTGGTTTTTGACAAACCTACCAAGTCCGCGTTACTGGGACAAAACAGTCTCTTAAACAAATGGTCCCAGGAGAATTAATATCCATAACCAAAAGAATGAAAGAGGACCCTTATCCCATTCTCTATACAAGAATAAACTCAAGGGAACCAGCTGTGGCTCAATTGGTAGGGCTCTGGTTTACCACATGGGAGGCCCCGGGTTCGGTTCCTGGGGCCTCCTCGAGAAGGCAAGCTGCCGCGAGAAGGCAGGCCGCCGCGAGCTGTAGGCCGCCGCGAGCAGGCAGGACACCACGCGGTGAGCTGACTCGGCGGGATGCCGCAGCGGGGGGAGACAAGCAGACACAGAAGAACTCAAAGCAAATGAACACAGCAAGAACAAGCAGCAAGGGGGGGATATATAAATAAATAAAATTTTTAAAAAGTCATAAAATAAAAATAAAATAAAATAAAATAAAAAGAATAAACTCAAAATGGATCAAAGACCTAAATATAAAAGCTAGTACCATAAAACTATTAGAAGAAAATGTAAGGAAACATCTTCAAGATCTTGTGGTAGGTGCCAGTTTCTTGGATCTTATACCCAAAGCATGAACAACAAAAGAAAAAATAGATAAATGGGACCCCCTCAAAATTCAACACTTTTGCACCTCAAAGCACTTTGTCCAAAGGGTGAAAAAGCAGGCAACTCAATGAGAAACTACTTGGAAATCACATATCTGATAAGGGTTTAATATCCATGATTTTTATGGAGATGCTACAACTCAACAATTAAGACAAATGACCGGATTAAAAAATGGGCAAAAAATTGAATAGACATTTGTCCAAAGAAGAAATACAAATGGTGAAAAAACAGATGAAATCACTAGGATTAGGGAAATGCAAATCAAAACTACAATGAAGTATCATTTCACACCTATTAGAATGGCCATTATTAAAAAGACAGAGAACTACAAGTGTTGGAGAGGATGTGGAGAGGTAGGAACACTTATTCACTGTTGCTGGGAATATTGAATGGCATAGCCACTGTGGAGAACTGTTTGGCAGTTCCTAAAGAAGTTGAATATAGATTTGCCACATGGCCGGCAATACCACCACTAAGTATATATACAGAAGAACTGATAGTGACATACTGATGATCATAACGGCATTATTCACAATTGCCAAAAGATGGAAAAAACTCAGGTGTCCATCAACTGATGAATGGATAAGCAAACTATGGTGTATTATGGAATAATATGGTTTATTATGTAACAATATGGATTCCAGAATATTGTGCAGATGTAAGAAGAAATGAGGTCGTGAAGCATATGACAATATGGATGAACCTGGAGGACATTAAGTTGAGTGAAGCAAACCAGATACAAAAGGACAAATACTGTATGACTGCGTTATTATGAATATATTGTGTAAAATCATGGAATTAATAACTAGAATATAGGTCAGAAAATAGAATGCAGTTACAGAATGGAAAGTTGAGGGTCAACCTGTGTAGAATTGGTAAAAAGGTTGTTTGTTAATCTTTGGAAATGAACAGAAAAGGTGAAAGCACATCATAGTGTCTATAACTAGCAGTGCTATCATATGGGTTGATTATACTAGAAGCCATTGACTGAACATTTTGGATGGATTGTATGGTATGTGCATATATCTCAAGAAACTGCTTTTTAAAAAATAAATAAATAAAAATAAAAGAGCACCAGGAGGAAGGAACCTGCTTTTGCCTGGTATCAGTTGAGGAACAAGGAGGACATTAAATTTACTGGTAATGGTTTTTTCTATTGTATAAAACAGGCAAGCTGAGGGGTTGGGGAAAAGCATGCTTATATTACTTTTTATACTTTTTTGTAGATCTTTTATTTTTCAAAATTAAAAAGAAAAACAAAGAAAAAAAAAAGAAACATCTAAAATTCTCTCCTTTGAGGTTGAGGTTGGTTCTTAGATAAAAGTCTCTAATCTGGTGGCTTTATAGTGAATTAAAATGAAATTTCTATGTTGCCCATCCTTCAATAAATAGGTGAGCAGTAAGCATGAAAGTTTGGAGCCAAGTTTTAAATTCCAGTGCTATAGCAAATTTCTCAGTTCAGAATCCACCTTACTTGCAGTGTCAAAACATATCTACTAGTAGCTTTATTCATAAAATCCAGCACATGGAAGCAGCTCTGGTGTCCATCAACAGGGGAATGGATAAACAAACTCTGTTATTAATACAATGGAATAAAATATACAAACTATTGATATTTACACAACATGCATAAATCTTAAAACGCTGAGTGAAAGAAGCCAGAAGTGAAAGAGAACATACTGTATGATTCCATTTATAAAAAGCTCCAATAAGGACAAAATTAATCTATACCAAAAGCAAAACAAAAATTAGTGGTTGCCTGGGTATGGCGGGGGGGATGTGTGGACAAGGACTGACAGGAAGGGGACGTGGGTGTACTTCTGGTCTGATGGAGATGCTCTACCGTGATAGAGGTTCAGGCTATGTGAATATATGCGTTCCTCAAAATTCATCAAACAGTACACTTAGGATCTGTACAACCTACCGTATGTAAATTGTGTCTTAAACAAAATTTTGAATTCTAGTTATTGACATGCAAACTAAAGTGTTCAGGGATAAAGAATACTGACATCAGAAACTTACTATGAAAGGCATGCTGGGTTACAGAAAATTGAGGAACATGGTGAAAACTCTGTGCAAAGGCCAGTTCTGCTTTGTGAGAATCGACCTCTTTCACATTAAATTCTCTGAAGTTTTGAAATTGGAGGTAGGAGGTTGGAGAGAAGCTCCATTGACTAATACATGCCCAAATAATAAATATTCTTCCCTGTTCCATAAAAGCGAGTTTGCACTTCCATCAAAATGTTTAGTAAAATAGTTTCCATCCACCATAAATGCTACATTCCTCTTTTTAGAAGCTTGTGGCAGTTTGGCACTGTTCATGAATTCCAAAAATAGATACTGGATTATGTTTGTAAACTGGTCTGTTCCTCTGGGCATATTAGATTGTATTATATTCAGAGGTTTCACTTTTATTTGATTAAATTATGATTAAGGCTTTGATTCAGCCATGTCAATAGGACATGAGTCCCTGCCCCCTTGGTGGGTGAGGACTCACAGAGAAAACGACACGGCAGAGGACAGCGTTGGAGTTTTTGATGCTGGAGCCCTGGGAAGTAGATACACAGGAGAGGAACACAGAGGAACAGAGATGGCTCCATACACACAGCAGAGGCCCTGGGAAGGGAGAGAGCCTGACAGTCTACAGCTGACCTTGTGGAGAGACCAGAGCAGCTGAGTGCAGGAAGAAATGAGCTGAGAGAGAGAGAGAGAGAGAGAGAGAGAGAGATGAGCCTTATACCAGCCTACAGCTGAGACCAGAAGAAGCTGGGACCTTGGAGCCTGAAGAGGAAGGCTGAACCCTTGCAGAGACCAGCAGCCATCTTTCTCCATCAGACTTTGGCTACAACGTGGCAAAAGGCTTTTTTGAGGGAAGTAATTTACTCTTTATGGCCTTGTGACTGTAAGCTTCTACCCCAAATAAATACCCGTTATAAATGCCAACAGATTTCTGGTACTTTGCATCAGCACCCCTTTGGCTGACTAATACACAGCTATAAATTATTTCAAAACAACCTATTTCCTGTAGAACAAGTCAAAACTGACTTAGGAGATAGAAAATCAGAACAGAGAGATAGCTGCTAGTGGCAAATGCGTGCACACACACACAAAAGTGGAAGAGAGAAAAGAAATAGGCTAAAAGGTGAACTAGAGGATTAAATGAAAACTTAGCCTGAGTGGCCCATCCAAAAGTGAATGGCAAGGGGCACAGAGCTCCCAAGCTATCTTAAGAGGGCAGACTGGGAGGGAGGAACGGCCACAAAGAAAATCCAAAGGCTAGACACATAGACAACATACTGGCATTAGGGTCACTGCTAAGGCACAATGAGGCAAAAACAATGTCGGATGCTACATGTGTTCTCATAGTCCAGGAAAGACAATTGCTAAAGCCAACTTGAAGGCAAAAATCAAATGAGGAGAGTTGCTACGTGTGCACCCAAGTAAAAGTGCATCATGGTTAGCAAGGGCTGTACGAGAGAGAGAGCAAGGAGGGAGAGCATATGTCACGGAGCATGAACGCACTATTGGAATGCGTTCAGCAAGTGTTGGGGGAAAAAGACAACATGTTTTTGGAAAACTAAGAAATTTAAACATTCTTCACTGATTCTTTAGATTGTTGACCAACAGGTAGTCTTAGGAAAGTAAAAACACATATGGTTTGAAGTTTGAAGCTACAATGACTTATAATGAACTGACTAACATGGAGTCCAAAAGATGTAGGAAAAATGATCTCTGGCACTGTATATACTGAATTCCAAACCGGAAGCTCTTCAAAATCAGACATTTGCAGGTAGCCCCAGCCTGTGACATAGGACCCCACAGGCAGGAAAGCCAAATACAACTGTGGACAGTAGTGAATGCTAGGCCCACTCTGTTATTCTATTATGCAAAATGGAATTTATTGAGGTTCTATGTCTAAATAGTAGATAAGCTAGATTTTAACAGTGTATCTGATTTGTCAATAATACCATCTCACATCCACAAAGCATTTATATTATAAGCACTTTCAGACACTTTATGTAATTCTGAAGGCCACAACAGAATGTCATTCCTGCTGTGAGGGAGGAAGTGGGGTGACAGAGACGGGCTCCCTGCAGGTCTCTTGGCTGGTGGTGGTAGTGTCCTTGGTGCTGTAAGCCATAGGTTTAACAAATGTAAATTAAACACAGGGGGCAAAAGAGGTTTCAGAGCTTCATAAAATCCTCAAGACCCTATAGAGTTTCCTGGTAAAAATTATGAGAAGAGAGAAAAATGCCTTACCTGCTTTATCTCCCCAATATGGACATGATCTTTTTGTTTCTCTTCATATATACATCTCAGGAAAGAAATAATCAATTCATTCTCTCGCTGCTCATTTCTTGGTCTCAATTTCTTTAAAAATAAAAAAAAAATAAAATAAAAAGCAGAATATATCACATTTATTTTTTCAACCAAACTGCTGAACCATCTCCTTGGAAATGACCAAGAGTTTCAAACCATCCACTAACCCATGCTTTTACACAACCATCTCACTAGGGGGCATCAATGATCCTAAAAGTGTAGAAATTTTAAGAAAAGTAGGCATTGGGGCCAGTGGACAAGATTTAGCTTTTGATCTCTGATATCCTTATACCAAAAATAAATATTTAATATCAGATAGAAGCAAAGTATAAAAGTTTAATAGTTTTAAAAACAGAAGAAGAAGAACAAAATCTGCATAAACACCTGAAGTCAAGAGCCAGAATGACTATAAGTTTATACTCTTAGAGTTAGGCACCTGGAAAGAAAGACATCAACTGGATTCAGGGTCATGTGGTAGCCATGAAGACCTCTGTGGATGTCCCACAAGACGGGCACTTCATGCTATGGTATTCAATTTTTCTTTTCTTTTCTTTATAAATTTTCTCTACACCCAGACAGGACAGTGACAAAGCACACTGGACTAGAAATCAAGACATCTAGGTTCTAACTGCTGTCTAAAAGTGTGACCAAAGGCTTTCATTTAATCTCAGCTTCCTCATCTGTTAAAATTAGGATTATGCATGAGTTACACTCCAAGGTCTCCTCCAGCTCCCAAATTTCTTTGGATGTCAAATATCAGAGTCATTTTTAAAAAGACCACCCAATTTAATATATTATTTTCTATTATAAAGAAAACAAAACTGAATGACTTTGGAGATACAGATATCTTCTAGTCACTTTGGACTTGTACATTCATTCTTGATATTTATCCATTTCCCCTGCTCCTCCAGAGAATGTGAGTCTTGGTCAATGTCAGTCTTGGCAAACTGCTTCCCCAACTAAGGAACAAACAATGATTCTACCCTTTGTGTCACAGGCATTAGAAGCAAAGGTAATACTAACTCAGACATCTGATATTCCCTTTCTTAAAGAAAAAGACCTTGAATAAAAGGGGGAAAAGGTAAAGACAAATGAGTTTATATGGCTAAGAGACCTCAAAGTGAGTCGGGAGGTCACCCAAAGGTAACACTTATGCACATCTCAGCAGGATCTCATAAACTGCCAAAGTGAATACTACCTCAAATAGTGGGGCGCCTAAGGGCTCTGGAGACACCCAAGACCTATGGTCAGGGCAGATAGCTCTGGAGTTTGGTGCCTTGCCAGTGGGCCCTACTTTGGAGTTTGT
>PVKH010042681.1:0-10798 GCA_004027955.1 Chaetophractus vellerosus | reverse complement strand
AAAAACCTATCAAGTTGAATTATATTTAGGAAATAGAATTTCTTGTTAATTAACAAAACATAAATTAATTGGGTGTAGGGTTTGAACAAAGGAGTATATCCAAAAATCATGTGAAATTTCCAACTTGGACAAATGGTAAAATCACTGAGATGGAAGTTTAGAGGGAGAAATGTTAGAAAGAAAGATATTTAGAGGGAGAGATGATGAGTTCAGTTTTAGAAATGTTGAGTTAGAGGTGCTTGTGTGGCAACTAAATTGAGAATGTTAAATAGGAAATTGATTGAATGGATATAGAACTCAAGAGAGATGTGTGGACTAGAAAGAAGACTTCAGATGAGTGGCATATATAATGTAATTGAAACCATAGAAGTGAATGATTTTGCTACAGGATATTTAAAGAAAAAGTTGGAGATTTTTGAGACAGAACCATGAGGTACACCAACATTTAAGTAATAGCCAGAAGAAAAATTGTCCCCAAAGTTAGACCGATGAGGTGCAGCTAAAACAGTAGTGTGGAGAGAAAAAGATGGTATAGAAAGAGCATATTTCAGGAAAGAGTGAAGAAGCATAACTAAATATTGCATAAAAGCTGATTGATATGAGAACTAGGAAGTTTCCATTGGATGTTGTTGTGGGTTGAATTACCCACCCCATCCCCAGAAGATATTGAACTCCTAAACTCAGCCCCAGTACCTGTGAATGAGACCTTATTTGGAAAGAAAGTATTTGCAAATGTAATTAAGTTATGATGAGGTCATACTGGATTAGGGTGAAGCCTAAATCCAATGACTGAGGTACATACTGGGATGCCAGTATGTCAGTGCCAATCTATCTGGGGCAACCCCAAAGACTGAACCAGGAAATACATCTCTAGAACATCCTCCCAGAACTTTTCTTATGAGCAGAAGCAGCTTGCTGACACCTAAAGAAGTATAAGAAACAATTAAGTCAAAGTGGACTGGGGCAAAGGATTATCAGCTTTAAGTCACATAATAGCTCACCCAGAAAGGGAAGAAAATCTATTTCACAGGGAGTAGGGAAGCATTCCAACTCCTGTAAATGGAGGAGATCTTAAAATCATGATCAAGCATCGGCTCAGAACAAGATGTAGGCTCAGAAAAGACAAAGAGGACCCTGTACTTCATATTTGCCTCAGGCTGATCTTTTTTGAAAGGAGGGCTAAACACTGAAGGAGAGTACCAGAGAAAACAGAACCAATGTGCAAAGACTGTGAAAGGTGATTTTGCATTGGTTTCCTTCCCCTCTTGAGATGGCTCTCTCACCTGTTTGCTCATTGTTTTTGCTCATTGTTTGTGCTCATTGTCTGTTCCTTGTTCTGCTCATTGTTTCTTGCTCATTGTCTGTTCACTGTCTGGTTTTTTTGTTTTTTCTTTAGGAGGCACCCAGTACCAAACCCAGGACCTCCCATGTGGGAGGTAGGCGTTCAACTGCTTGAGCCACATTTACTCCCCTGCATTGGTTTGTTCTTATTATCTCCTGGCAGTCAAGGAAATCTCTGTCATATTACTAGCTGAATACAAACTCAAGAAACAGACATCTCAGGGAATACATTCCAAGTTAACATTTTGAAACAAAAGATTACAAGACAAACAATAGGAAATAATGGTCCATACAAAGGAACAGGGGACAATCCCAAAGCCATCAACAAAGACCAAGCTTTGGATATAACAGACAAGGACTTTTTAAAAATTCATACTCAGGGAGCGGATGTAGCTCAGTGGTTGAGTGCCTGCTTCCCATGTGTGAGGTCCCAGTTCAATCCCCAGTACCTCCTAAAAAAATTTTTTTTATACTCAATATGTTCAAGAAGATAAGGAAAAGACAAAAAAATTAAAGACTATCATGAAAAGAATGAATAAACATATGAGAATCTCAATAAACTGATAGAAATTTTAAAAGGAATCAAACAGAAATCCTGGAGTTAAAAACCACAATAATGGAAATGAAAAATTCCTTAGAGGATTTCAACAGCTGGTTGGAGCTGGCAGAAGAAAGAATCAGTGAACTTGAAGACAAAACAATTGAATGATTGAGGCTGAGGAGCAGAAAGAAAAAGAAAATTTTAAAAAGTAAACAGAGCCTAAGAGATCTGTGTGACACCACTTACAAAACAGGATAACCTCAAAGGCAACGATGCCAGACACATTTTAAAATTGTTAAATGTAAGAACAAGGAGGTAGTTCTGAAAGCTGGAGAGAAAAGCAACATGGTATGTACAAGGGACTTCCAATAGCATGAAGTGCCTGTTTCTCATCAAGAACCATGGAGGCAGGAAGGCAGTGGCACAAATACTTAAAGACAAACAACCCGATTTAAAAATGGACAAAAAACTTGAATAGACATTTCTCTAAATAAGATACACAAATGGCTGCTCACCATCATTAGCTGTTAGGGAAATGCAAATCAAAAGCATAATGAAATACCATTTCACACCCACTAAAATGGCTGCTATTTTTTAAAAAAAAGAAAATAACCAGTGTTGGAAAGAATGTAGAAAAATAAAACTCATTCATTGTTGGTGGGATGGTAAAATGGTAGAGCCACTATGGAAAATAGTTAAGCTGTTCCTCAGAAAGTTATGTATAGATTTGCTATATAACCAAACAATCCCACTTCTGGATATATAACCCAAAGAATTTAAAGCAGGGACTTGAGCATATATTTTTACACTAATATTCATAGCAGCATTATTCACAATTGCCAAATGATGGGTATCCAACAACCAATGAATGGCTAAAAAATTGTGGTAATTCTATACAATAGAATATTATTAAGCTGTAAAAAGGGATGAAGTTCTTGTACCTGCAACAACATGGATTAACTTTGAGGACATCATGTTGAATGAAGTGATACAGACAAAAAAGGGATAAATATTATATGATCTCACTGATACAAAAGAATTAAAAGAAGCAAATTCATAGAGTCAGAAACTAGAATATAGGTTTCCAAGGGCTGGAGTAGGAGTAAGGTATTAGGAGTTAAAATATTATTGATACAGAGTTTCTGTTTGGGGTGATAGAAAAGTTTGGCAATGGTGATGATTGCACAATACTGTGAATGTGGTTGAGGTCACTGAATTGTATATTTGAATGTAGTTAAAAGGGAATATTTTAAGTTGTATATGTTACTAGAATAATTTTTTTAAACCACAGGACTGTACAACACAAACAGGGAGCCCCAATGTAAAGCATGGACTACTGTTAATAGTAAATTATAATAATATTGTTTCATCAATTGTAACAATGGTGCTATACTAATGCAAAAGTTAATAATAGGCCCCGGTTAGATAGCTCAGTGGATAAAGAGCGCGCTGGGATACCACATGGGAGGCCCCGGGTTCGGTTCCCGGGGACCTCTCCTAGTGGGCAGACCGCCTTGAGAATGGCAAGCTGCCATGGGCGGGCTAGAGCCGCCGTGGGCAGGGCAAAAAGCTGCCACGGACATGGCAAAGCCGCCACGGGCAGGGCAGGTCGCCCGCAAATGGAGCGCAGCCAGCCACCCGCGAACTGAAGCAAGAGCCGGCCGTGAATAGAAGCAGAAGCCGCCCACAAGCGGGGAAAGCCGCGCCTGCGCAGT
The DNA here is from genome assembly GCA_004027955.1 of Chaetophractus vellerosus. NCBI lineage: Eukaryota > Metazoa > Chordata > Mammalia > Cingulata > Chlamyphoridae > Chaetophractus > Chaetophractus vellerosus. The sequence continues at coordinate 7,201 of PVKH010042681.1, read as the reverse complement.
GACCAAGTCTTGGCGCGTCGCCGCAATGGGGGAAAGGGGAGATATGTAATAAAATAAATAAATCTTTAAAAAAAAAAAAAAGTTAATAATAGGAAAACTGTGAGGGGGGATATATGGGAACCCTATATTTTCTACATCGTTTTTCTGTAAACCTACAATCTCTAATTTTTAATTACTATGCAATTAAAGACTATGTAGTAAGGGACATAATATCAGTCACTTACATGGGTTTTTAAGGTACCAGAAATCATGGATGATGCTGCCGGGCATCCAGATGACAATCTATACTTACGTTTTTCCCTATACTTGAATTATTTTCTTAAATATTTCATGCCATAGTCTAATAACTGTGTAACCAAACATTTAAATCAAGCAAACAGGCAAGTAAAAAATACTCATAGTCTTAAAGGGAATAATGTTCAACCTGGGCAAAGCATCTAATTCTTTCCAGAACAAATCCCTTTATGAACAGCTGGTTTGGTGAAAAGAGCAATAGACTAGCTCTAGTTCCAGTTCTGTAAATATCTACTTGACTAATCTGGCGCAAGTCACTTTTGTTTGGGGGCCTTGGTTTTCCCATCAGCAAAATGACGAAGGTTTGAATTAGATTAAATTCAATTTACCAAACATTTATTGATTGTCTATTATCATACCCTGAACCAATAGGATATGAAGATCAGTATGATGCAATCCCTGTGCTAAGCTGTTCACCAGTAAATCTTCTTTCTTTTCTGGGCTATGCTTCCAAGTCCCATTGAGATAAGGCAGAGCCCTGTGATAGTCCTGGCCAGTGACATGTGAGCAGCAAAGACCTGTGTCAGTCCAAGCTGTGGCAGTAAAAGCCCCTACTCATTTTTCAGTATCTCTCTTCTTTCATGGAAATCAGAGCCAAAGTCTTTTTGTTGTTGTTGTTACATATACCTCCCTTTCTGCTTGTTCTTGCTGTGTTCATTTTTGCGTTCTTCTGTGTCTGCTTTTTGTCTACCCCCGTTGGGGCGACGCGCCAAGTCAGCCCACCGTGTGGGCAGCTCTGCTCCATTCACGGGTGACTTGCCCTACCCGTGGCAGCTTTTTGCCCTGCCCACGGCAGCTCTGCCCCGCCCACAGAGGCTTGCCCCCTCAAGCTGGTCTGCCCCCTTGAAGAGGCCCCCGGGAACCGAACCTGGGGCCTCCCATGTGGTGAACCGGCGCCCTATCCACTGGGCTACAGCTGGCCCCCCAAAGTCTTTGTATTGAGAAAATGGGGCTCAAGACTGAGGTTACCTGGATGCCTGAATCACTGAATGGAATGGTAGACAGTTGCCCTTGAGAGTTGCCCATAACTGCAGAATGAGATATGTACTCTTGTCTGATAATCCACTGAGATTAGCCATAACAGAACATATTATGTCTTAATTGGCACAAGAGCTAATTAGAAGGCAAACATAATGCAGAATGGTAAGCATTTTACTATGGCATAAGTAAAGTACCATTGGAAGGCAAAGAGGAGAGTAACTAATTGTTTCTAAGGAAGTCAGGAAAGGTTTCTTAAAATAGGATGAGTGTAGCAGAAATTATAAATAAAGTCACTTACTGAGAAGTCATGAGATGTGATTTGAGAAGAGGTCATTGTTTTTTGAATTATGAACGTCATAAGAACAAAATTCAGATTATAGTGATTTGAAAGAGTAAAAGGAAGTAAAATATGTTTATAGTAACTATAATGCAGCATTTATCAAAGTGTGTTTTGGGAAACAGTTACTGTACAAAATTCTCCCCAAAAAAGAAGAAGAGGGCTTCACAGTCAAATACATTTGAGACCTGTGGCATACTCCATACCTATACAGGATTTCTTAAAGATCTATTTGTGATTTTCTCACCTTCGGAGATGAGAAAAGGAAAAAAAAAAAAAAACAAGCATGTATCATTTGCTTATGAATTGACAATACAATAGCAAGAAAGCAAAAGCAGATCCTACAACTGGCCCACAAGTATTGACCAATAAAGTTTAGTTTCTAATGTGACTAAATTTTGTGTCACTAGCAAAATAAAGCATTTAATGTGGAAGATTTAGGATCATTTTATAATTCAATATGTGTTAGAGGTAAATACTTCCAATATAATTTCCCATTTCTGAAGTAAAATGTTAGTAGGGCAGCCAGATTGCCAGCTTGACAAAAGTAACCAGCTGTATGACTTTAGCTAATTCTGTAACTTCCCTTTTCTCTGATCTGTAAAATGGGAATAAAAATAATACCTATTTCATGGGGTTGTTTTGAAGATTCAGTGAGCTCAAACTTGGAAAGCACAGAGAATATTGCCTACCAAATAGAGAATGTTCAATAAATATTAACTATTATTATCATTATATATTATACTTCTCATATCTCCTTCAGCATCAAGCTGAACTATCGTAGAATTCAAATTATCTGGGTTCTCTGAAAAATTGATATTATTGATCTTGAAAAGTCAATTTATCATTAAAATATAATTTGCACAAATAATCAAACAGTTGACATGGATCTATTATGTTTGTTTACTCCATTTACAGGTGGAGAAATTTGTCATTCAGAATGAACTGTCAATAAACCACAATCTACACAAGAGATTTTTATTTGTGGGACTTCCTCATTTAACCCACATAATTGCTTAAAAATAGAATAATTTAATGCACATTTGTATTTGGGAGCCTCAGGTAAATATACATATATTCTTAGATCAGTGCATGAGTCTGTGCTTTCCTATAATTCCTGTAACCATTGGATTAACTCATTCATCAAGGAATCAGATCTCTTAAAGGAAACCATAACAATTTTCATAATTAAAGAGTAGTTCTTTAACTATTAATGCAATTTTAAAACTTGAACATAAAATCTTCCTCTAAGGAAAATGTAATATATGTGTTGTGGCTGCCAAAAAATCCCCACAGCCCCTGAGAATTTATGTCATGTGATCACTTGGGATGTGAGCACTGTGAAAGCTTTCCTCTCAAATCTCCCAGACAAAGCTCTACCTCCATGTAATGGTTTGACAGTTTTATGTAATTATGAATTCCAAAAATATAAATTGAATCATGCTTGTAAACTGATCTGTTCATCTGGGCATGATTGATTTATCATTGGGGCATTAACTGCCATGTCAGTGGGACATTGAGCCCCACCCCTCAGTGGGTGTGGTCTCAAATATAAAAGGCTAGACAAAAGGCAGAAGATTTGAGAAGCATTTCTGATGTTGGAGAGGAACGCTCCGGGAGAAGACAAGTGAGCCATTTGCCCCATAGTCTACAGCTGGCCTTGTGGAGAGACGCAAAAGCGTGGAGAGCCTCACGGTCTACAGCTGAACTTGTGGAGGAAACAGAAGCTAAGCCCGGAGAGAAAGGCAGCCCCGTGAACAGAGGAACCCGGAAGCCTGAACCCTGGAGACATCGGCAGCTGTCTTGCTCCACCACGTGAACCTTGGTGAGGGAAGAAATTTATGCTTTGTGGCCTGGTAACTGTAAGCTTCTACCCCAAATAAATACCCTTTATGAAGACCGACCAATTATTGCAAAAGGTACCCCTGTGGCTGACTAATATACTCCAACACGTTTATGTTTGTTTGTTTAAAAAACATGGAACTTTAACTCATTTTTACTTTTAATGGCACACTCATTCAGGAGATATTTATAGGATGAGGCACAGAAAGAGTTATTTAAATTCCCCATCCCTCCCTCTGGTATTGAAATAAAAATAAAAATATGAAATTATCAGCAACACTATAGTCTTAGGATGTGTGGATTTAAAATTCTTGCTCTGTTACATTTCCCTTAGAATGCTTTTAGGGATGGGTTTCTTGTGCCTGCCAACCTTAGATGGCATTTTATACATTTCCATCTGATCACTGAGACATCTACATTAACCCATTCATAACCTCAGTACCATAAACTGAACAATCTGTATTTCCCTCTTGAAGTCTACCTCTTCTGAATCCACGTACTCTTCTTCCCCTCTTCTGACACTTTCACAGCCAAAAAGAAGACAACCTATCCACCTCGGCTTCCATAATTCTACCACATATCTCCACTTGTCAGGATAAAGAGAGAAGTATTTTAGAAGACATTTTGTCAATCCAATGCCCTATTATTATTTTGTGGTTTCCAATTCCCACCCAAACACATCAGAAATAGTCAATTGGGTAACTTTCTTGTTATACCTAACTTCATAGGCACAAAACCTTCAAATATCAGGAGTCCAGTCCGATCAGTCATGTGTACCCTAACTTTCCCTACCACCACCTTCACCTGGTTACTGCCTTTTCATTCAAGTCTCCTCAAGGATAATGTATTCAGGGAGACTTTCTTTGGAACCTCCCCTCCCCATTCACACAGACCTGTCTAGAGTAGGTCCTTCCATACAATGTTCTGAGAAACGCCATAATTTTCCTTCATGGCATTTAACATAATTGTAATAACGGAGTTATCTGTGTGATTGTCTTTAGTGTTTCTCTCCCCAGCTAGATTGCTGGCCTGCCCATGGGTACTGCTCAATAAATGTTTTTGAATGGATGGATCGTTACAGGTAATATCTTCATTAAAGAAGCGAGGCTGATGAGATTATAGCTATGCTCAGAGTTCAGTTTACAAGCTGAGTCATGACAAGAGCGAAATAGGGAAGGCCATCGCACTACTTTGGCATTCATAAAAGTATGTAATCTAGCCATAATTCATTTCATGATCCTCATCCTTTAAATTTTAACTATAGCAAATAAACGCATGTTAGTATCACCGTATCCTTGGGAATACTATTTTACCCTTTTATTGTGTTCTATAACTGACCCAGTACATTAAAATGTGGTGTCTGCTTTCATAGCCAATCACTTAAGGTACAAAGCACCAATGCAAAATAGCCCGTTGAGAAGAATAAAAATTTACTACCATCTTCTATTTGCCTCCCTCATCAATTGCCTCTAATGACTATTTTGTGCTCTTTCCCCCATGTTCTTTGCTGCTTCTTTTGCTGCTTAGTTTCCTCTCTGTACTTCACGCATATTAACACAGGCATACTAGCCACTGGAGAATTTTCCTGTCTGCATTTTCCTCTCTGTCGAGGATTCAGAGCACATCATTAACCCCAGACTGGCTTATTGACATTTATGGAACTGACCAGCAGTATCCATCCCCTCCCCCCATCAGTGTGCTCAGAAAAGGCAAGCAAATTATAATATTGTCCTGAGGTAAACATAATTTAAAAATCAAATCTTTGGAGAGCAAAAATAGCGACGATAATGCTTCCAAAGCCAAATATAACTGATGTATTGAAAACAGTCCATACACATTTGTCAGGCTGATTTTTAGAATTAAAATCTCACTTAACATTTCTATCCTTACCTAAGATAGTACTGAAAAGGTTATTTGAAAAGTTCATAATTATGATCACTCACCATCTTTCAGAAATCAAAATACCAAGGACAAATATATGCAAGGGTAACAAGGCAGCTGTAAATGTTTTTCCTCTAAAGAGATCCACAAAATTTCTTCTTACGGAATAAAATCAACCATGTAAGTGAGTTCTGCTAGAAAGCATTAATAAATCTACAAGAAAACTTGCTTCAGTCAAGGTATTGAACTCAGTCAATACCTAAGTTCCTGGTATGTGTCTGGCACTGGTGAAATGGAAAGATGAATAAACCCTCAATTTCTTCATTCTTCAGTATCCTGCTCCATAAAATGGTAATACTGATAATACCTACCTCGAATGTTTGTTGTGAGAAGTGACTGGGTTAATACATGTGAAGCACTTAAAACAGAGCTTGACACCTAGTAAGTGCTCAAAAATATTAGCTATAACTATTATCATTCACAATAAAGAGGAGGTCTCAGCCTGGCGAGCAAGGCTTGAATGTATGCACATAAAGGTAGACTTCTTTGTGGTTGTTCTGGCTGTTTCCAGTGTTTTCTAAAGCCTCATTTACCTTGAACACATCTAAATAAATAACAAACTGCAGTATAGTTTTGGCCCATCATTGGATATCTTAGAGATTTTATAGAAAACCCATAAAATAAGATCTAGTCTGACCCCTCTACTCATTTCCAGAGAGAACCTGGAAGATAAATCTTGCTAGAAGAGGTCCAAATTTCCAGTTCAATATAATGTCTGGATCACTTTTTTACTATCCTGGAGAAAACTAAACATGAGGTTAATCCTGGAACATGATTTATTTATTTTGTTCTTTTCTTTGTGATCTACAAAATGAGGATAACTATTAAACTAACAAACATTTATGTAATGCTAGACACTGTTGTAAGCACTTTTCATATATTAACTCATTTAATTCTCACAACAACCCTAGGAGGTAAATACAATTATTATCCCCAATTACAGATAAGGAAACTGAGGCACAGAGCAGGTAAGTAGCATGCCAAAGGTCTTACTGCTAGTAAGGGAAGATGATAGAATCTACCGTACCAGATATTCTGAGGATTAAATGACAAAATGCATGCTAATGAGTTAGCACTATGTGCCTAACACAGCAACTCCTCAATAAATGCAAATCAGTGATAGTAGTGGTATATTGTTCTTTTGGAGATGCTTGTTTTATACCATAAAAAGTAGGGCACAGGCATTTAATAGATTTTTAAAGCCTGGAGGCTCTAATAAACAATGAAAATGAGTGCTAAATTATTTTGAGTCCTTACCAAGAGCCAGATGCTGTTCTCAATGCTTTGCATGTATTAATTCATCTAATCTATAAAACCACTCTATGGCCTAAGTACTATTATTTTTGTCGTTTTATAGATGAGGATACTGAGGCACAGAAAGGCTAAGCACACAGTTAATTGGTTACAGAGCCAGGATTTGAACCCAGTTGATTCTCTTAACCACAAGACTATACTGCTCCCCACCCTATCCCCACTTAGATATGAAATTCTGCCTAAGCCAAAACTTCTGCTGTTTCAAAACCAGAAGCTCCCTGGAACTACCATCTCCTGATTTAACTCCTTAGAGTGGGAACAACAAGCATTCGTTTTGTTCTATCCAACAAACTCTAACTGTGTGGTTCCTGTGACTAGGATCATCATGTGTCCAGTTTCCCAGGGACAGTACAGTTTAGTGTGTAATTAGTAGTATAACCTGTATAACCTGGTGCAATTATAAGTAGCATCCTCTTTCCCTTTCAAAAGCATCCTTCTGGACAACAACTTAAATCATATGTCTAATCTTTAACTTAATACTTCTGAATTGTG
>PVKH010042680.1:0-10803 GCA_004027955.1 Chaetophractus vellerosus | reverse complement strand
AGAGCTATGGATTAGAGTGGACTTACTGGTATTATACTATAGACATATTGTGATTCAAGCAATGGAAGAATTTACAACATTGATGTGGAGCCAGTGGCCACTGGAGGCACTGGGGGCAGAGAGAGGGAAAAGCAGTTGTAATACAGGGGCTTTTTTGGGACTTGGGAATTGTCCTGAGTAACATTGCAATGGCAGATAGAGGCCATTTTATATCATCATATAACATTCAGAAATGTGTGGGAGAGAGCGTGGTCTACAATGTGAACTATGGTCCCTGCTTAATGGCAAAGCCCCAGGATGTGTTTATGAATTGCAATTAATGTGCTACACTAATAAAGTGTGTGGGGAGGTGTGGGAGGTAGGGCATATGGGAATCCCTATATTTTTTGTGCAACATTTATGTAATCTAAGTAGCTTAAAAAAATTTTTTTTAAGTTTTTATTCTGTTACCATATATATAATCTAACATTTCCCCTTTTAATAATATTCAGATCTATATATCAGTGCTGTTAATTGTGTTCATAATGTTGTGCTACCATAACCACCATCCATTACCAAAACATTTCCATCATTCCAAATAGGATCCATATATACTTTAAGCCTTAACTTCCCATTTCCTATGTGCACCCCACCCCTGGTAACCTATATTCCAGATTGTGACTCTATGAGTTTGCTTATTCTAATTGTTTCACATCAGGGAGATTATACAATATTTGTCCTTTTGTGCCTGTCTTATTTCATTCAACATAATGTCTTCAAGGTTCATCTATGTTGTCACATGTATCAGGATTTCATTTCTTTTTACAGCTGAATAATATTCCATTGTATGTACATACCACAGTATATACCACATTTTATTTATCCATTCATTGATTCATGAACACTTGGGTTGTCAATGCTTCCTTCTTGCTCTGGAAAAATCACTATTGATAGTGTGTCTTTATGCTGTTAATAACAAATGTGCTATCATAAATTGTAACAAATATTCCACACCAATGCAGGTTGTTGTTTTTAGTGGGTGGTATATGGGAATCTTGTTTTTGTGCGTGATTGTTCTGTAATCCCACAACTTCTTTAATAAAATGAAAAAAATACATAGTAGTAGTTTACCAGGCAGGGGAGAAATAGCTTCTGAGGCAAAAGAAACAGCATAAGCAAAGGCATGGAGGCGTGGAGGCGTGAAAGAGACTAGGATGTCAGTGAATTGTTTGGTGTGGCTGGAGTATAATGGACCTTAGGTGAGATAGGGAGGTGGAGAAAGAAAATAGGAGACGGGACAGCGTTTAATTTCTAATGGGATTTCTATCTTTCCTTGAAAGCAAGGCTTCTGGTAAGAGATTCCATAGGATCTGCTCCATTCCTCTGAATAGATGGTTCTCATTACTACTCCTGCCAATATTGTAAATAAAATTGAGAGTGCCAGGGGCCATGTTAGAGTTTTGTATCTCATGTGAAGTGTGTGTGTGTGTGCGTGTGTGAAGTCCCATTTCTTCTCCCTAATCACATATCACACATAGTCCCCATTGTCCACCCTCCCTTCCATAAAGGTTTGTTGTGAAATTGAAATGAGATAAAGGATGACACAGAACTGTGTGGTTTATGAAGCCTGTAGAAATGTTAGCCATTATCATTTTTATGTGGTATCTTGGCATCTGAGGGACAGCAATTTTAAACACTCTCCTCCAGCCTCCTACTCACCATCCTTAGATTCCAAGAAGTACTTTTTCAGCTGCTGGCTCTTCCAGGAATAGCCAGAAGGACAAGGGAACAGTGATAACCATATCATTCTGTGAGGTAATGGTTTTCAGATGTTTTGCTGTATATGGGTCTTCATGGAACTGCTCTTTTTTGCAGTATGGCCTCTAGAAGATTATTGGAAGCCCCCAGAAAGTGCGTTCAACCTCTGACTTCTCTTTCTACTGCTGGATAACCAAGGAATACCAGAGCTGAAAGGGATCTTAGAGATTTTAGTCTACCTCCCTCATTGTACACATGAGGAAATGAGACTCAGGGAGGTGAGGTGAATTTCCTAGGTTTTACCATATTTTAGTGATAGAGCTGAGACCAGAAACCAGATCTTCTGAACCACAGTCTTGAGAAGGCCCTTCCACGACTCCATGCCATTCTCCTATTTAAGCTTTTTCAACAGTTTTTTTGGTCATTAGCCAATATAGGTGCTATCACTTGAAAGGAACTAATCACTAGGAGAATGTCACCAAGGGAACCTTACTACATGTCATGACCTAGGTGAATTCACGCAATGTTGTCCAGTCTTCAGCCTTACAAACCCAAGAATTGGACTTTGCCCAAGCAGTCAGGGATAATGTGATCTTGGATTATAAGGATACAGATAACCAAGCTCTTAAGAGACTGATACACTTAATCTAGGATAATTAAGTTATATATTAGTGATTGTCTATTTTAATGGTTAAGAGTTTGGTCACGAGAGTCAAACAGTCCTGAGTTTAATTCTGACTCTGTGATATGCAAGCTCTGCCATGTGTACTGTTCAATCAGGTACTTGATGTTTCTGGCCTTATGGTGTATAACGAGGATTAAAGCAACTAATAAGGTAAAGCTCCTAGTACAATAGCTGGCACGCAGCTGTCCATGCCCTTGAAGTCATATTTCTCTCTAAGTGATAGGTCATGTCTGTCAAAGCCAGTGCCCCTCGAATAGTTTTTCATAACTATTGTAAACTTCTCTTTTTAGGGAATGTCTTTTTCTGAGTTCTACCCTTGGGTTCACACAGCCTTTTCTCAGATAGGATATTATAAAACTAATCAGAGTTCTGCTTCTAAATCATAAACACATTCCAGTCTTACAACCTTGAGAAATCAACTTGATTGGAATTAATTATTCCTAAAATTTTTCGTTCCATATTATTGGCATTCTTTATCTTTCCCCCACAAATAGAAGGGCACATATCTATAAACAAATAAGAAATACAGTATATCTTGATAATAGGAAAATTGGTGACTAATGTTACTAAGGTGTTTACAACTTTTAAAAAGTATTTTTTCTCACACACTATCACGTCTGTTTCTCCCATCAAACTTGTAAACCCGTTTTATATTTGGGGAAACTAGAAGACACACTTTTTCAAGTCAGAAAGATCTGGAATCCAATCCCAGATTCTCCACTTACTGGCTGTATAACCTTGAGCAAGTCACTAAGCTTCACTGAGACTTGGTTTCCTAATCTATAAAATAGGTATGCTAATTCCCAACTTGCATGGTCCTTATTTAAAGTGTCTGACTTCTGGTAAGACCTCAGTAAACAGTGATTAAATTAACCAACACAATAAGATTTAGTACTATTTGTAATCTACTGACAACATGAGCTCCCCTAATGCCAACTTAAATGGACAACCAAAATGGACTTTTGATGAATATATTCAAAGGAAGGAAAACTAACGAGTAGGTTCCTGGACTGAAGAGAGAGGAACCACTCAACTCTCATTTCCCTTCTTTGCTTTCATTCATTAACTTAATAATGCTAGGCACTGAGCTAAATCCTGGGAAACAGTGAGCCCAGACCAATAGGGTTTCTCCTGCTTAGAGCTTTCAGTCTAGTAGAGGATACATTAATCAATCAGTCACAAAAGTGCCACTAAGGTAATTGCTACAAAGAACAAGTAGAGGAAACTTCAAGAATGTATAATAAGGGATTTAACCTTGTTAGGGAAATTGGGATATGCTTGAAAAAGTAATGTTTAAACCTGATTGATAAGCATTAACTCTGTGAAGAGGGTTAGGAAAAGTATCTCAGATAGAAGGGACTGCATTTGCAAGGACTCTATGGCAGGAGGGGACATGGTGTAAGAAGGCCAGTGTGGCCGGAGCTGAGGAAGCTGAAAGGGAACAGGATGCAAGATGACACTGAAATCATTGTCAAAGAGAAATAGCTTCATGCAGACCGAATGTGATTGAGCAAAAACGGAAATCTAAGGATGTATTTTTACCATCTTAATCAATTTTTCATCTTCTTGCCTAGCTGGACATCCCCAACTAAGAAAATAGGTTGCAGATGTGATCTTGGCGTCTTTGAGGGTAAAATTGAATTGTTGTGCAGAGATAGGAATAGGAAGTGGTCATACATTACCCCATTGTTCCAAAAGTTTGGTCCCTAAAAATGATTGGCATTTGTTCCTAATATCAATGATATTAGAGAACTTAGTTTGGATTATTAAATTTATAATTATGAAAGAGGATGTCATCAGGAACTAGCCCAGGTTCACTATCAGTAAGTCTTGCTAATCTAACCTCAGGTGTTGTCTTTTCTTGAAATTCTCTCAGTAACATTCTCTTTGTCTGGGTTTGTGCATAGTCCCAGCTCCATTACCCATGTTGCTTTCTTCTTTGTTTACTCTTGTGTGCCCAACTAGACTGTCGGTTTTTTAGGGCTGTTGTCTCCTCTGCCTAGATGAGCAGTAAATAAATGTCTGATGTGTGGATGGCTAGGACTTGGTGGTTTGAAGTTTGGTGGGGAGGAATTGATAACCAAGACAGAATTCTTGATTTGCCCACACAGCCCAGCCACCCAAATGCTTCTCCTTTGCTCATCTATATCATTTAAAATTTAAATTTAAAAGTGTCATAATTCTTCCAATTGATCAGCAGTCAAATCTAGAAGTGATTCTTGATTCTTCTCTTTCTCTTACACCTTATATTCAACCTATCAGCAAGTCCATTTTGCTCTCCCTACAGATTGGACCACTCTACTCCTCTCCACTGCTGTCATGCTGGTTCGGAGTACTTTCGTCTCCTGTCTGGGTTACTGTAACAGCCTCCTTATAGTCTCCTCATTTCTCTTCTTCCCTCTGCTAATTCATTCTCCACACAGAAGCCAGTATGTTGTTTTAAAAATGTAAATTCCATCATGTTACTCTCTTGCTTAAGTTCCTCCAGTGGCTTCCTATTGCATTTGCTGTGGGGGGAAATCCACAAAGTTCTAGGCACGTGCGCATGCGCTCGCTCTCGCGCGCGCGCGCTCTCTCTCTCTCTCTCTCTCTCTCTCGCTCTCGCTCTCGCTCTCGCTCTCGCTCTATCTGACTTTTATCACTTCTCATGCTCCCAGTTATTCACCATATAACCACAACGACCTTTTTTCTGTCCCTCAAACATTTCTAGTTTATGAAGCCTTTGTACTCATTCTGCCCTATGTCTGGCATGTCCCTTCTCAAAATGTTCATATGGCTGTCTCCTTTTCTCTTTGTTCAGATCTCACCTCAGATGTCATTAGAGAAGAGCCTTTTCTAACCTCCTAAGCTAACACTCCATCCAGCATCATTCCATTTTCCTATTATGTTTTCTTCTTACCACTTGTCACTGTCTAAAATCTTCTTGTTCTTGTATTTATTTATGTTTATTGACAGAAAAGCTTCTCATTAAATATTGTTGAATATATGAATGATGAGTTTATTAGAATTTTGAAAGCACTATTGATAGATCAATAAAATGGCACAGAAGACGTTTACTCTGACTGCCACACAGTTTTGAGAAAGTTTCTTACAATTTCTGTATAGTCAAAATAGAGAAGTTTGGAATGAATAATATGTTCAATTGTATTCCCAAATGGCTGAGCAACTTATTTCAAAGAGCACTGATAAAACACCAAATTTCAACCCATTTGGGGTCTATAGTGGTATGACACATGGCATTATATGTTGCCTTGTCCTTGTCAGTATTTTCCAGTCAACAAGTTAGATGAAGACACAGAAGACATGCTGAATAAACTTGTAGACAGTACAAAGCAGGAAACTGTAGTTAATACATTGAATAACAGACTCTTAGGAAAAAAATGTTTTTTTAAAGATCAGTAGGCCAGAAGCATGAGCTAAAATTAAGAAGGTGGAGTTTTTTTTTATTAGGGATAAATTGACAGTTATGTCTTTTCATTAAAAAATTCAAGGAAGGAAAAAAATACATCTTCTTAATAGTATATATGCAAACTCATTTGTAACCTAAATTAGGAAGCAATAAACCAAGCAGATATTTGTTGAATATTTATTATGTACTAGTCACTTCTAATGCTTTATAAATATGAATTTATTTAATACTCTTATCCAGTCTGTGTGGTGGATAGGTACTATGATGCCCAGTTTTGTTGATAAGGAAACTGAGACACGGAAAGGTTAAGTTACTCAAGGTCACACAGTAAATAATGGAGTCAAAGATAGGTCTGTTCCAGGGCCTGCACATCTAACCACAGGCTGCATAGCTTCCCTGGCCTGTGATGTCTTAATATAGCTGCATTGTTCACAGGAAGATCAGCAGGAGCCCTAGTCCTGGATTAGATTATATCCGAAGTCCCTTGTTCCATCCTGACCTCACATTTATGAAATCCACTGACCAAAAGTGGTGCATCTACAGGAGAGTGACCAAGATGAAAAAGTTAATTTAGATCCATTGGGTGGGAGAAACTTTTGACTAGTCTGGGGTTGTCTATCCTGATGAAATTACAGGACCAAAGTAAAAATACCAGTAAATTATGGAGCTGGACTATAATCCAGATCTGTCTGACATCAAAACCCCTCTTTGTTGCCAACTCAAGGAGATTATTCCACACTTTTCAGAATTTTGAAAAAATAAATTATGTCTCAGAGCATTTATCCTTGAATTCCTTCCTCCATTGCCCTGAAGTAGCATAGGGAGAAGAGGCCTGAAGATGTGGCTCTCAGAGGAACAGAACCCATCTTCGCGTCTCTGAAATTCTGGGAGAAGAATGAGCTAACAATGTGATGTTACAAAGCCACATGTGTTTTAATCACCTTAAAATTTACAATCCAATTTTGTTTTTGTTTTTGAAAACTATTCAGGAGGCGGCTGTGGCTCAATTGGTTAGGCTCCCGTTTACCATATGGGAGGCCCCGGGTTCGATTCCTGGGGCCGCCTGGTGAAGACAAGCTGGCCCGCAAGGCTTGGTGAGCTGATGGTCTGCATGGCACGGTGAGGTGCTGGTGCAGCAAGATGACCCACCAAAGGGATACAAGCAGACACAGAAAAGCACAAAAGCAAATGGACACAGTGAGCACAAGCAGCAAGGGGAGGGTGAATAAATAAATAAAATAAATCTTAAAAAAAAAAGAAAGCTATTAATTCAGGACTTGCTTTTAGAACCCAGATGGACATTTGACTTTATGCCATTGTTTTCTTCCATTTAGTGGTCATTTAATTCAATGTTCTTGAAAGACAGCCATTCCCAATGCTTGGCCTTCTGTATTGCACGTGGCAAGTCATAGTGGCTGTCTCTTATGCTTAGCATCTCTTGTTCATGCAACTGGAAGGCGGTTCTTGGCCTCTGAGGTGGCCCTTACTTATGGCTCCATAGCACCTTAGCAGTGCCCTTCACCCCTGATCTGTGGAGCTTTGACTACCAAGTGCCCATGACCTTTTCAGCTTCCCAGCACGGGCTAACCTTTCTGAGAATCTGCATCACAGGGCTGCTGTGGTCAGGCTGGCAGGTCACTGGTTGACTAATGGCCTTCTCCATGGTTTGCTGGCAAACACTGCATTGCCCCGAACCCTATTGATCCCAGAAGTTTGCCTGCTTCTCAGACAGCCTCTGTGGGCATGAGGAGGTGATGAGTCATGGCTCCACCACCCCTGCCACCCATCTGTTCTTGTGGCAAGGAGAACAAAGATGATCTCTTTGTGGTATCATAAAACCTAGAAAGACATTAAAAATTCCGTTAAAGTTTCATACCCTTTTAGCTGTTGAAATGTACAATCTATTAGGATGGGAGAAAACCTCCTGCAATTTTTTTCCCTCTGCCCTTACTTTAGAGACTACTTAAGGGACCAGGTAATGATTTCATGATGTTTATTAATACTTCATGTTTGGCTCCCCTTCCCCCATTATTTTCTAGCATTAATGTGTATTTGTCTTTAAACTGAACATATAGCAGCTACCAGGGGATCTTTAAGATCTGAGCTTTTATGATACATCTTGTTCTGTTATCCTCTTATGGATATTGTTTGCAGAGGTCTGTTGTTTTCTCAGAGCTGCTGGAAGGGCCTATTAATTTTTAAGATGCGCTTTAGGGTAATGGAAATAACATGGGTTGTAGAGTCATTCAGATATGAGTTTGAATCCCCACTCTGCTCCTTAATACCTGTGTAAGTAGTGTCAAGCAAATTAGTTAGCCTTCGAGGACCACCATTCACCTACCTGCCACATTGGTTTTATTTATTCTTTTATCTCACTTACTTTATCTTTTCCCACTCTTTCTAAACTGCCTGAAATATTTTTCTAGGTAAAGGTAACACACAGAAAAAAGCCTGGAACATAGTAGACACTCAATATATATTTGGTAAACGAATGAATAAATAAGTGTTAGAGGATTTATACATCGATAAAGAAATGCTTCAGAGGAGAAGTAGAACAATGAAAGAATATCTTGAGTTTGAGAATTTTGAGATATACAAATGAAAATATGTATTTGGCACTGGATTTACCACTGAGAAGAGAAGTAAGGTGAGGAACAGAGATTTGGAAATCATCAGTATAGATAATATTTGAAGCTATAGATATGTGTGAGACACTATAGAGGGAGAGGAAAATGGATCTGAGAGAAAGCTTTGAGGATTCCCAGCACTTACTGAGTAGCTAGAGGAGGATGTGCCTGCACAGGAGGCTAAGGAGTAATGGGCAAGTAGATAAGAAGACCAAGAGAGTTAAGAATGAGAGGGGACAGTCTCGAGAATGCTGAGAGAGGAATTGAGATGAGAACTGAAAACTGTCCATTCAGTATAGTGACTTGGTTACCTTAGTGAAAGCCCCTTCATTCTAACAATGGAGGCAGAAGATAAGGTTTGAAAAATAAATGATAATTACAACAATGGGTACAACTAACATTTACTAATCTTTTACTAAATGCACCTGTGCCAAGTGCTTAATTATTATGGCTTGTCTTGGTTCATCTTCACAACAGCCTTCTAAGATATATAGTAAACTTACCACCACCACCACTACCCCACTTCAACCCTTTACAGAGGAGAAAGGTAAGGTAGAAAGAAGTTAATTACTCTTGGTCACATGTCTGGCAAGTGATTGTCAGGATTCAAACCAAGACAGTCAGATGCAGATGCCAAAGCTCAGAATTGTAGGTGAGAAAACAGAGCCAGCAAGTTGTCAACTCTCAAGAAATCTAGTTGAGAAGGAAAGAAAGAGAAGTGGGGCAGTAGCTAGAGGAGTAAAAGCAGTTGAAAGTAAATGGGGTTTTCTGTTGTTTGGTTGGCTGGTTGAAGATGGAAGAGATTTCATTAAGCATGTTGAACTGTTGATGGGAAGGTTGCAGTGGTGAGTGATAGGTTGATGAGACTAGACAGAAGGGAGAATCAGTCCTTTGAGGTTCCAGAGACGGCAGGAGTGATTGCTCTCTGTAGAGGAGAATAGGTAGAGCCTTCTATTTTATATATGGAAAGAGGAAGAAGAAGGGTACAGATCTGGGGAGGAGTGTATGCTTCGAAGTGGGAAGTTGAGGGAGGTTCTTTCAGGTGGCTTCTGTTTTCCATGCAACTAGGAAAAGAGATGATTTCTACTTGAGTATGGTCAAGGAGTGGTGGAGTCAGAAGTTTGTGGAGAGTGGGAAGGTTTAAAATAGAGATACAGAAAATATGGGAAGGGAGGCAGATAAATAGAAAAAACCTAGAGGATTGTCAAACAATGTTGGAAGCCTGCTGAGGGGTGGTCATGAATTTATTATTAATCTGCTCTGTTGTGTGATTTCTTCCATGAGTGCTCATCATTCTTGTGGCAAGCACAGTGGAAGGGGTTGTTCATTTCCTCTTGTTTTTGTTAATCTCAGGGAATAGTAGCACCCTGTATCCAGGTCTGTAAGCCCTTTCCTCTGTCCCCATGTCTAATCACCAAGTCCTGCCCTTTGTATGCTCCAAATATATCTGTAATCCATGCACCCTCTTAACCTAAATGTAGCCAAGTCTGTCTTCCCATCATCTTCCACCTGAACTATTCAACAGGCTTCTGACACTTCTTACTAAATGGAAACTTGCCTTCCTCCATTCATTCTGCACACTAAGCCAGCATGAACGTTTTGTAATGCAAATCAAAACCTGTCACTCCCCAGCATAAACCTTCCTAAGTTTCCAGTGCTCTTAAGGAAAAAACGTAAGCCCTCCCTCTTCTAATGTCATTCTCCCCCTTGATCTCTAGTACTCTAGTTGACTTTCTTTCAGTTATCTGTACATACCACCCTTGTCTTCATCACAGGAACTACTCTTATAGTCCTGTTGTCTTGCCTTCAGTATCAAGTCCGTGTTCTAGGCAGAAGGACAAGATCAAAGGACAAAAGTATGCATGTTAGCTGAGTCTATGAACCGTTCAATTCATGCTGTTTCCTTTTATACCCCACCTAGTCACTTCTGCTTACATCTCATTGGTCAGAATTGTTACATGGATACCACTATCAGTAAGGGAATTGGGAAAAAAGTTTTTTCACCAGTCACATTACAGCCACCTGTAAAATCAAGGTTATATTATTAAGAAAGAAGGGGTGAATGGATAAGTTGCTGGGCAACTTCATATCTCTGCCATATTTTGGGAAGTCATTTTCCAGGTAGAGAGTTGAATGAAGGGCTCTGCTAATAAGTGTAACATCATGAATAAATGTTTAGAGCTGAGCAATAATATGAACAGGTAAGAAATTGTTGGAGCATTGGGTTTGAACAGGCAAAGGGGAGAGATGAGGCTGGGGAAGTAGGCAGGGACCAAATCATAATAGCCCTTCTATGCAATACTGAGAAGCTTAAACCTTATCCTCTTTGTTAATATTTTCTAAAT
>PVKH010042679.1:0-10798 GCA_004027955.1 Chaetophractus vellerosus | reverse complement strand
GGGGAGGGGAGATATGTAATAAAATAAATAAATCTTTGAAAAAAAAAAGAATTAAATAGTTAAATTTATGTTATATCAATGTTGTACATAATTGAACTGAATTTAACAGAATTTGACTCAAAGAAGTAAATGCATTAAAAATTTCTATATCAGGGCTGGCTGTAGCCCAGTTGGTAAGGTGCCGGTTTACCACATAAGGAGGCCCCGGGTTCAGTTCCCAGGGCCTCCTCGAGCGGGCAGACCGCCTTGAGGAGGCAAGCTGCCATGGGCAGGGCAAAGCCGCCAAGGCCCCGCGAGCAGGGCAAGTTCGCGCCACGCGGTGAGCTGACTGGCGTGTCGCTGCACCGGGGGGTGGGGGGGAGGCGGGGGACAAGCAGACATGAAAGAACGCAAGAATGAATACAGCAAGAACAAGCAGAAAAGGGGGGAGATATGTAATAAAAAAAATTTCTATCTCTTGGTTACTGCTAAGATTTAAAATCCAAACAAATTTTAAAGCCAAATTTGATGCTTGAATAATTCTCTAAATAAACACTAACTGCAAATTTAAATTGCAATATTTAGTTTTCAGAGCTTTGGAAAAGAATGCCAAAGCAAAAATGAAAATCCTTAAGCTTAGGAATATTCTTGTCTTAAATTAGATGTCAGTATTTTTTTAATGTTGTAAATAAACTCCTGCAAATTTCCTTAGGACCCTAAACATTTCAATTTAGTCTTCAAACTGGAAGAAAAGTACTGCTTGGCTCCCTGCTGGAGGGACTACAGATATATACCATGAGACCTATCTATAGTGTGAGAGATGCTATCATATATATTCCCCCCAATACGTGATAATTATTCTCAATCTGAATTTTCTCATTTAGTCTTGAATCCAAATAAAATATGCCATTACTGAAAGCTAATTTTGACTTAACCATTGGGAGATGATCCTGGATGAGTATGATATAATCAGGCCAGTCAGCCCTTGAAAAGAGGGCCCCAGGCTTCCCTGAAGCCAGAGACTCGAAGCAGAAGAGACGCTCTCCTGCTGCCTGAAGAAGCAAGATAACCTGAGTTCTACAGTTGCATGGAAATAAGTGAATTCTGCCAGCTCTGTGCGAGTGCACACGAAGATGCTGAGCCTCAGATGAGGCCACAGTCCCAGCTGACACCTATGCTGCAGCCTTGGGAGAACCTGAACAGAGGACCCCGTTAGCTGCACCCAGACTCCTGACCCACAGTAAGCACGAGATGGTAAATGGATGCTTTCTTAGCCACTAAGTTTATGGCAATTTTTTAAATGCTAAAAATTTTTTAAATTTTATATTTTTAATTGTTTTTTCTTTCAAAATAATTTTAAATTTTTTGTATTTTATTTGTTATTTTTAAAACTATCATTCTGTTTCTATGTCCATTCGCTGAGCGACTCTGTGTCCGTTTCCTGCCCTGTCTTCTCATCCTTCTCCTTCTGTCTTCACTGGGATTCCATCCTGGGAACCTCCGATGTGGGAGAGGTGTCCTACCACCTGTGCCACCCTAGTTCCTGGTTTTTCAGCATGTCTCGTCTTGGCTCTCCCTTGTGTCACTCTCCTGTTACGTCATCATCTTGCTGCATGGATCGCAGGGCCTGGCGGCGCACCCGTGGGGGGAGGGGCGGGGCTGGTGGCCCACACACCTTCTATATTTTTCTTTTTTTAAAATTTTAACCGGGAGATCCTGGGGATCTAACCCAGGTCCCTCCATATGGGAGACAGATGCCCAACCACCCGAGCCACATCTGTCCCCCTGCTATATCTCTTAAGGTTGACCAAAGATACCCAAAGTTAACAATCTTTTCCCATACAGGATGGACATATCAGGCTTAGTTTATCATTAGCATTCCAGAAATCATGCCTAGGGAGAAAAACTAGGTCTGGGGACACATGCATGGTTTCTAATATAGCAAATGTTTAGCCTACCCTGAGTTTATGGTAATTTTTTATGTAGCAACAGAAAACGAATACAACCAATGAATAAAACTAATAATTAGTTGGTATAATTACAGCAGCTTTCTTTTCTTGAGGGTCCACTGTGGGCCAGGCACTGGGCTTTGAATTTATCAATGCTGTCTCTGTTTTAATGCAGAGACATTAAAGAGCTTGAAAATGAATTCTTTAAATGTATCAATAGGATACATTAATTTTCTCAAAAAAAAAAAAACAAACTACAAACAGATTTTCAAATATGAAAGGGAAAATGACATATTCCTTTCCGTAGTTTCAAAGCATGGGTCCCATTTCAAATATCTTTTCCTTTCTTTTAGCGTGCATCCCAATTCCAGATTTTCTTTAGCACATGAAAATTAAATTAGAGTGCTTTTGTACATTTGAAGTGCCATGCTCATCTAAATGACAGCTGGTTAGAAGAAGGAAGGATCAAGGAGAGAATTCTTGAGTGCAAAGGCACATGAGCAGACATAGGCTCCCAGTCAATGAGCAGGCCAGCCCGACAATTAACATTTAAAAGGATATGGATATTCCCTGGAGAAATAAATGGGGATATGTTCTTAATAAAGAGGCAGGAAGAAGAGGAGGTTCAGGGAGTGAAGAGCATCTTTGATTAGAAAAAAATGAGAAAATCTGGCAAAAGATCCTAGTATTAGACGATCACTACAATAATACATTAAAATGTTTTTTTAAAAAATCCCTCTTAACATAATTGGATCATCAATTTACAATATTTTGCTTTCACTATCTTTAACTGTTAAGTTTATAAGTCTTCTGAGATGATGCACTTACTGGCTTGGAACTTTGTGTTATTGTTTGTGCTTCGAATCAGCTGAAATGCCTTTTGAAACCCCACTGCGTGCTGGGTAGGACTGTCCGAAGCCTTGATGTTGCTAACGAAAGTGGACATTTTCCTTTTTGTCTCACTGGTGGCTGGAGATAGGAACGTCTTATAGCACTGGTCCAGTGAGCAAGTCCTGACTGTGTCTGCCACTGTCAATACAGAAATCTTGAGAAAAGAAAGAAAACCTTGTTACTCTATCATTTAAAGGCTTTTAAATATTCCAGAAGAGAATGAGAAGGCCTACAGAACAGATTCTGGGAGTTTAAAAATACATGCCCAAGGCATAAATCGATCAAATTTGAAAAGGATTAGTAAGGATTGGTAAGAGAAAAATAACAGCACACTAGCTTTTGACTTTTGTTCCAAGATGCAGTTGGCAGTATGGTGCTCAGAGAGAACATTCAAACAACAACAAGTATTTCATGCTGAGAATAATCTTAGCAAATACTAACCACCTTGGTTTTCAAACCTGGGGTGAGGGTGGGAGTACGGGGTGTATGTTTTAAACCACTAGGTTAGTGAGCAAAACTTTTGGAGGTGGAAAGTCAAAATGATGAAGCAGAAAATGGACACAGGCAATAGATTATCATTAGATGTAAACACACCTATCTATGAGGTTCCCTGGAGATTACTAAACCTCAAGTACCCTTTCCTTCTCCCTTGCCTACCATCAATCTTGAGATAAAGCTCAGTCATCCACCAACATCCAAATCTCTGGCCCTTCTCCTCCCTGCACAACTGCCAGTGGGAAAGCCACAGCTAATTAGAGGAGGCCTCAGAGGACGCCACAAAGGAAGTGCGAAGACAGCGAAGAGGTGGCGGTGATTATGAGATTTTGGACCCAGGGATGGCACCTGCTTTCTCAAACATTAGAATAAAAACTAAACCACCCTCTTTCCCCAATTTTAAAGATGGCTTTAGAAAAAAAAGAAAAATATATACCATAAAATATGAAGTGCTTAAAAAAAAAAGGCATTCGGGGAGAAGCCACCACCACAGGGCCACTGGGATAGCAGTCACCTTATCGTGTTCATCGATGGCACTGAGGATGACCTGGGCGGCGTCCTTGGCGATCTGGAGTTGGGTGTCTGTGACGGAAGCCCCGTGGTCCAGGATCACTACTATGTGCTTCGACTGCGGCCGGACTGTGGAGACGTAGATGGGTCTGGAGGGGAGAGAAGTTCTCTGGGGTTAGACCTGGTTTAGCTAGAGGACGTGGGCCCAACACTGCCATGAAGCTAATGAGGTGTGGCCACGTGATTTTTCCCAGGGACAGAACAGGGATGGCGGAGAGATCAGCACTGAAGGAGAAACTATTCCGGTGCATTGAAAATGACCTGTCAAGGTGATGGAGTAAGGAAGCAGAAGAGGGACAGGCACTTGTGTCCTCTAAAGCTTAAAGCAACGGGAGAAAGCTTTTAAGAAGCAAATCCCTTGGGAAGTTGCCATTGCAGCTCCGCTGATGTTGCTTGAAGTTACTCCAACATGTCGCTACAGGAAAAGGAACTTGTGGTTCCTCTGCCTGCATGAACAGCACAGTAGGGACAGAACGGTCCCCTGGCTAGTGCCGGGCCCTCCTTAGCAGGTCTGCAGGGAGCAAGGCAACCTACAACTTGTGAGCGAGCTGAGCAGCTCTGCAGAGCAAGTCTGGTTCAACTCTCTCTAGACAAAGGCTCCTGCTCAAACGGCCTTTCCTTTCTGTATTGAAGCAAGTCCTAATTCACACAGGTTGGTTACCAAAAGGCCCCTTATCTGAGTGAGTACTTAAAAGAGTGCCATCAAATTTTGTCCAAGCCTGTGATAGCCACTTTTCTTGCCAGGTTTTTGTTTGGCAACATTATGGAGGGGGGGGGGGTGGGTGGGAGGAGAGCCCAAAGGAGAAATGCCTCCATCAAAGCAGCCTTCTGCTAATGTGCAGTGCAGGATTTGTGAGAAGAGGTTTAATGAGGTCCTATTCACAGTTTTAAAGCTGGAACAAATTAGGGGGAGCTTAAGAAAGCAAATCAGCCTCAAGAGAATTCTCTCCTTTATTGACACCCCTAAAACACCAGATTTTTCTGTGAAATTTTAGATGTTAGTTGAGTCACAAAAGCCTGGGCCTGGGTACAAATTAAGAAATGTAGGCAAAGTACCAAAAAATTTCAAAATCTGGCTGAGTTTACACTAATTATTCTCAAGCCAAAAGTCATGCATTAATACCAAAGTACCACTGGTTTTTTTGTTTTGTTTTGGTTTGGTTTTTTGTTTCCCTAGTCAATACCATTAAGTCAATAGAAAAATGGGATAAAAAGAATCCAGGAGAGGTAGCTTTAGAAATAAAAGAGGGAAAAGAAAAGGAGGAAATCTGACCATTCCTACAAGACAACGAGATCAAATATCTAACTTTTTAAGTCCTCTAAGGTCACCATAACTAGGCAACAGGATTTTCTTTAAAATGATGTACTTCCTTCTTTCTAACTCAAATCACATATATGAAAAGCAGAATGCACGTCAGCATTGCCATAAAGCATTAAACCTGCTTAGTGGGATACATGAGCAGAATGGAGAGGTGGTCCTTACTGGTACCCACCAGTTCCTCCGCAATGTTTCTGTGCTCTGAAAACTGCTCCACAACTTCAAAGAAATGTAAAGAACTTGCAAAGAGTCAGAGAAAAGCAGTTAGGACAAATAAAGAGAGGGGAACGCAGTCGACTAGGAAATGAGTGCAGATTACTTAGCCAAGACAGGAGAGGTTGGAGTGTTGATTTAATGCAGATTTAGGGTGGCAATTTCTATAAAAACCTTCCCAGTTGTCTGGTATAGGTGAGTGCTGATTTGTGTCAAGGTCCTGCTTTTCCTCTTGGACTATCCCTGGCAGGTATTTCTTTAAAAGAAGCATGGCATTTAAATCTATCTTCTTAGAAGCAAACAAGTAGCTGGCTCATGGTGCCTTTTGCTCTCCTAACAGACGAGCCCGACTGGAACCCAAAGGTCATGACTAGTCTCCACCAGGAGGTCTGGGGAGGGAACTGAATAAACTATACAAACAATAAAAGCGCCTCTGTGAAAAGCACAGAGGTATGTTCCTTGGGGAAATCCTAGACACAATCTAAAGTAAAGGTGAAGGAAAGCTACAGTGATGGCTAGTTTAGCCTCCAACTAAAGGCATAAAAAGTAGGTACTTTTGCCAGGTTTCAGATGTTCTGGCATCAAACATTTATACCACTGCAAAAAGGATTCAAAAGAAAACTCACTTTGCCTAGGGGGTTCTGTAAATTGACAAGACTTGCCAGACAAATTATCTCACCATATGGCCCTTCTGGTGAAGTGGTACAATCTCAAGTCATTTCCGTGAGAAAAGCAAGATGTTAGTGATCTTTATTCCAATGCTTTCTGGACAACGCTACAATTTCTAAGCTAGCTGAGGTTTGCATGCAAATTTCAAAACTCTGGCCAAGTACATAATCATAGAAAGGGAAGTTGAGAATCACAAACTCTCCTCAGGGATACGCTATAAAGTCTTCCAGAGCCTTCAAAAAAATTAATTTCTTTAGTAAATATCTTGTTTTATTTGGCTAGTTCACATAGTTCTGGAAAAGTGTTGGACTTTATCATTTGCCCATACCCTAGCATTTCAATGTCCACAAAATAAAAATGGAGAAATAAGGTAAGTTTCTCAATACACAGTTTAGAGACAGAGCTGTGTGTGCAAATGAGGAGTCTGGATTTCCTACTGATCACTCTTAAGCAACAATTAAAACTTGAGCAAGTCAACATACCTGCTGCGATGCTCATAGGTGCCCTTACACCGGAACTTGTGTGCTGGGAAGACAGTGAAAATTCCTTCTTCCGAACTGAAATACTGCCACTTAATTCCAGGGTTGGATTTCAAGTTGTCTGCAAGAACTGGGGGAGTGGGCAAAATGAAATATAACTACCAAATCCACAGGTGCACGTAGGTAACTGCTTCTCAGGCATCTGTTTTGCATGAATGGCTTGTAGTATGATGAAATCCCATTAGATATTAGGTTGTAATTTTTCTACTAAACATTTTTTCCTGTTCCTTAAGAAAATACCCATGAATAGGAAAAGGAGTCAGGTGAAGCTATTATTCTTAACCTTGTCTGTGACATGTATGTCCTGGATTATTTTTTCAGCTGGAGTGGTGCCTTTGCATGAAGCTATCCCCCCACTTGGCTGATGCCTCTTGGGCCACAGCCCACTTGCTGGCGAGGGGAACATTCTCCACCTGCAGAGAACAGTGTTCACAGGGCCTGTGGCCTGGCCTTTACTTGCCTCACTTCACAAGGAGGGAAGCCTCATAGGTGGTACTTGAAATGCCAGAACCACGATAACTCAGCAATGGCTGTGACTTCTGTAATGTCTGAGATAAAGGCTTTCCACATATTGTCTCATTTAATTCTCATCACAACCCTAGGAGGTAGGTGGGGTTATTATCCCCACTTAGGGTTGAGAAAACATGCTTAGAGAGCTTAAGCAATTTGTCTAAGATCGGTAAATGACTGAGTTGGGATTCAAGTCTGAGCATACCTGGCTCCTGTGTTTTTTTTTTTTTTTTTTTTTTTTTGGTTACATATCCCCCCCTTTCTGCTTGTTCCTGCTGTGTTCATCTTTGCACTCCCCTCTGTCTGCTTTGTCTCCCCCTGTTGCGGTGACGTGCTGGGTCAGCTCACTGTGCAGGTGGCTTGCCCTGTTGGCGGGCGGCTCTGCCCCGCTCGTGGGCGGCTCTGCTCCATTCGCGGGCGGTTCTGCTCTGTTCACGGGCCACTTGCCCTGCCCGTGGTGGCTTTGCCCTGCCCACTGCGGCTTTCTGCCCCGCCCACGGCAGCTCTGCCCCGCCCACGGCGGCTTGCCCTCTCAAAGCGGTCTGCCTGCTCGGAGAGGCCCCAGGAACTGAACCCGGGGCCTCCCATGTGGTGAGCCGGCGCCCTACCCACTGGTCTACAGCCAGCCCCCGCTCCTGTGTTCTTTACCTGGTGCTGAACTGCTGCTGTTTCTGGGCATCGTGCATCCCTCCCTTTAATCTGCAGCTGCCATTCCCTCAGCTCCAGAGCCAGCCATCTCACTTTGTGCAATCTGGTCCTATAACCTCCACAGTCTTCCTTACTCCTGCAATCAGATCTCTCTCCCTTCTCTGAAGTCTTATGCTCTTTAAACCTGCTCTGCATTAATTCAGCTATTTATTACCAACTTACTATGTGTAGGGTACTGATTTACATTCTGCAAGATATACAAAGATGAGCCAAAAAAAAAACAAAACCCAAGGCATATTATATAATAACTGATATACCACGGAATTATTACATGGATGAAATGGAAGAGACAGAAATTCAATGGAAGGAGGCAATAAGGAAGGAAAGCATGACATATAAAGTCCCAAATGTCCACATGGCCAATCAAAGACCTGTTTAGATGGCCGTGGGGGCCGAGATGTGACTCTGATGATGATCGTGATCATTTACTATTGATAACGCGCTTCTACACAGGAGGCTTTATTTCATTTTTACAAAATCTTACCAGATGTGTGGCATCACTGCTATTTTGAAATGGAGGAAACTGAAGCTTAAGGAAATTATATGGTACTTTATAACAGTACCATGTCTTATTTCCTTCATATTACTTACCACCTGAGATTACCTTGTTTATTTGCTTAATACCAGTCTCTCCCACCCTGTTAGAATTTAAGATCCATGCGAGCAGGGACTTGGCCTTATTCCTTCTAGAACCTAGAAATCGCACGGCACAGTGAGAGTCCAGTAAATGTATTTTGAGCAAATGACTATCCATGGCTAGTAGGTGGTCAGGTCAGACTACAAACATAGCATTTCTGACTCTAACGTACTCTCCACCAAATCCTTTTGCCCTAAATATAAACGGTGGATTCATTACAATATTATGTTTTAGCATCAGAGATTAAAATTCTGAAATGGGAGACAGCAACCTCTGCAAGGTGTGGCTGGGAGCCACACTACAGTCTACCTGAGAGGCGACCACACACACCATAACCTACACTGTGCATGATGGCACACTGGGAAGTCAGACGGTGTGGTGCCACGGCGAGTCAGGTGCCTTTCTCTCTTCTCCTAGAGGACCATGAACTCGACGAGGACAAGAAGCTGGTCTATTCTGTCTCCTCACATCTAGTACACAGTGGCTGGCCTGTCTCGGTGGCTCATTATATTGGCTGAATGGAACTCCTATTTGAGACCGGCAGGCCACAGCTCAGGTCTAAAGGGCTGTTCTCTCAAGTTCATTGTATTTGCATCAACTATTATTCTGATTGCCCACGTGGCTTTGATCAACTCTTCTTCATTTGTTCTTAGTCCACCATGCACAGAGAACTGATTTGTGGGACGTGAGTAAAGAGATCAAAAAGATCAAATTCTTACCTACAAAAGACTTAGAGACTAATTGAGGGAAATTGGAAATACACACTGGACTTTTTAATAATCATCATAGTATCTGATTAAGAGCTTGGATGAACTTCAGAGAAGGGCTATGGAAATTCAAAGATAGGAAAGTTCTCCCCATTGTTCACGAGAGGGGTTGGGGACAAGAAATGAATAAGGAGCTAAAAACTACCAGGTATTATGCCAGGTGCCTTGCACAGGCTACAGTGGAATTTCACCATGTGAGCATGTAACTTGAGAACAATCACCTCCCAAGATTCAACCCATGTCTAAGGGCAGGGGAGTGGGGTCACTCCAGGAAATTCTGACTTAGCAAGATGGGAAACCAGAGGCCAAGTTCTTCTCTATAACTCATCAACAGACAATAAATATAAGTGCATGCCATTTGCTGTGAAGACCTCTTTGGCTCCCTTCCCTTTCTCAGTATGAGTGAGGCTCACCATTTTTAAGTTTAATTTACTTTGCTGAGGTCTTTCTGCCATTTAACATGTTTTCTAAGGACTGTCTTTTATAGCTGTGGAAAATATTTTTATTCTTTTCCAAAAATCAACAAACATGACAGCAACTAAAATATGTGATGGATGTTAAAATGCAAGTTTCTTCTTTATTCCTGGTAGGTAAGAAGTAATGATAGAGATACCGGTCAATAAACTTCCAACTTGATGCTGATCATTAACAATAACTTACGAAGGAGAACATGCTGGGGCCATAAAAGTGTTGCACGGTGCTGTCTTTGCCAGCCTTCCCCTTTCCAGGATCACTGGCCCAGGGCAGAGCAGCACGTACCTGGCAAAATCTATAGAATGTGCTCCAGCAAACACTTACCAGGCATTTATATGTGCCAAACCTGTGCTAACACTCCCACATCTGTCACGTAGTTTTCACCACTACAAATAAATCTATTAACATGCATTAAGTTACAGGGGTTCAGTGAAATCAGAACGGGGTGAACCACACAGGCATGCAGGACCACTTTAGAACTCCCACTCATCCTCTATTCCTCAATCGTTTAAATGCCCAGACATCTGCAGATAAACTCTCCTTTAGTTTGTCTCAGGGGTTGGCAAACTTCTTCTGTAAAGGGCCAGAGAGTAAATATTTTCAGCTTTGAGGGTCACATGGTCTCTGTCACAACACTCAACTTGGCCATCGCAGCACGAAAGCAGCCAGAGACACATGTAAATGAGTGTGGCTGTGTGCCATTAAAAGGTTATTTACAGGGAAACGGATGTGGCTCAAGCGACTTGGCTCCTATCTACCAAATAGGAGGTCCAGAGTTCGATTCCTGGGGCCCCCTGGCGAAAGGCAAGCTGGCCCACCCAGCAAGCTGGCCTGAGCAGATAGCTGGCCCACGTGGAGTGCTGGCCCACACAGAGGGCTGGCGCAGCAAGATGGAGCAACAAAAAGGGACACAGAGGAGAGACAATAAGAGACGCAGCAGACCAGGGAGCTGAGGTTGTGCAAGAGACTGAGTGCCTCTCTCCCACTCTGGAAGGTCCTAGGATCGGTTCCCAGTGCCGCCTAAAGAGAAGACAAGCAGAAACAGAAGAACACAGAGAGCAGACAGCAAGTGCAGAACA
>PVKH010042678.1:0-10796 GCA_004027955.1 Chaetophractus vellerosus | reverse complement strand
GGCTGGATGGAAGTGCTGGGTATTATCAAAGCCCGGGGCAGTCTTCAACCAAGAACTGATAAGTTTTGGTGTAGAAATATCTCTGCACCTTTGTTCATGAGACAATGCTGAGGCAAGGATCAGTACTCTTTCCCAGAGTTTTTCTATAGGTTTAAGCTCTAGTTACTAAGAATGACAGCTTGCTTAATAACAAACTGGTTTTGAGCCTCCTTCCTTTACCATTTCATTTTTCTACATCGCTACCATTATTTCTTGGAATCACTTCCAAATAAACCACTTACATTGAAGCCTTTTTGTTTTAGGGTCCTTTTCTGAATCACTCCAAACGAAGACATAAGTTTAAAAATATTTCATAATCATTTTTAAGGCTCTTGGGTTCTTGCTTACCAGGGAGAAAGAGAAACATTGTGATTCTATGATTTTTGAAGGAGGAGTCTTTGTTTCCTGGGTCCAGAATATGTCTCGGGTAATGACTCTGTGTTTATATCCTGCAAGGGCAGTAACTCATTGGTAAGGGTGGCTATTCATGTAGCCCAGGTATATTAGGGTGTTGAACTTAGCATGGGAGAACTTTACTGAAGTTGGCATGAGAGATCACATTGTTTGGAAGAACAGGTATGAATATTCTCACCAGAACTTGCACAACACTAAAGCAGAGGGCTTGCCTCACTGCCATGAACAAGACTCAAACATCTGGAACTCTTGTGGGCAGCTTTTAGCAATTTGACTTCCAGCTGCTTTTAATGAGTCTAACAGTGGGGAGTAGGAAGTCCACCTCATGGAGAGATTTCCATATGGGAAGATGCTAGTCTAGCACCTGTGGATGCCATGGAAGCCAGTGATTTCTCCAAGCTTCTCTTTTTCACACTAAAGCACTGCTAAGAAAGCATATACTCACATTCATCATACGAGGAGAGAACAAGAAAGATCCAACCAAGAGAGGAGAGGATATCTGAAGACACTTAAAGAGAGCTCAGCAATATCTGTGTGCATGATGGAAATAGGGAAGGATAATGGATTTAGGATCTTCCAATTTTAATATCACTCTGGATTTTGAGTGGTCAGTCCTTGGCATGTGCAGAGGCCCTGAATTGTCTCCCATCAAAGTCCTGCCATGCACATTTCTATCTCTAAATTCTAGTGAAACTGAACAACTTTCTGATCATAAATGTCTCCTTTTTTATTTCTCTAATAATTTGTATTTACTCCTCTTTTATAAATATGTCAAAATTATGTAGAGGGGTACATGAATGCATTTGAAGTTTCCCAAGTGGTAGTCAAAGCATGTATGAAATATGAAATCAATTTCTAGTACTTACACAAAATATTTATTGAATACTTCCTAAGTTTCAGTCACTGATTTATGCATTAAGGATACAACAATGAAGGTAGACAAGCCCTTAAGTTCATAGAGCTTACATTCCAGCAGTGTAAAACACATTAACTAATGCTTCCCCTTAAAAATAAGGACAAAAATAAGAAGGACATGAAATGACTAGTACTTAAGCCAAAGAAATTTTCCTCTAGGTCATATTATAGTTAATCCTCTTGATAAACATAGTCCAAATAATGTATACTATTCTAAATTAATATAATTACTAGTTTAAGTATCTAAATGCATGGTTAGAATATGCAGTTAATGCTCTAACTCCTGTCAAAGAACTTGATGGTCTACCATGATCACCACAAGTTCTATGCTTCAGCCAATCTGAACCAAGTTTTCACTAGAACAATTCCTCTTTTATGCCTCTATGCCTGTGTAGTTGTTATGCCTCTGTATAATGTCAATGATTCCCTTTCCCCTGTCATCTTCCTAGCAAACTCCCATTCAACCTTTAAGATTCTAATCAAACATTACTCATTAGACGATATATCACTCAGTGCCCCAGCATATAGTTCCTTGTTCCTTGCCTTCTATGTACCTTCCACATCACCAACTCCAGTCATATCCTATTGCTTATCTTATCACAGTATATGGTGATTTGGAGCCATGTACTCCAGAAAAACATTCTTAAACTTAAATTATTTATGTGGATGTGAAACCGTTTTAAACAGAACCTTTGGATGAGGTTACTTCAATTAGTATATGGCCCAACTGAAGTAGAATGTTTCTTATTCCTATTACTGTAGATCTTATAGGGGAGGAAGAGAAGAGAGAAAGACACAGAGGGAACAGCCTGAAGTTAAGCATCAATGGAACATGGAAGAGAAGGGAAGCCAGGAGAGGCTACCATGTACATTGTCACATGACAGAGAAGCCAAGGATCAGTCACTGGCAGCCAGTCCCAGAATGTCACTCTTCTGAGAGAAAGCATTGCCTTGATGATGCCTTGATTTTGGACTTCTTCCAAACTCCAAGCCATGAGCCAATAAATTCCCATTGCTTAGGCCAACCCATTGCATGATATTTGCTTTAGCTACAAGGAAACTAAAACACAACACATGCCACATTTATTTGCAGTTCTTTAAAAAAAAAAGATTTTTGCTCATTATTGAACTGTGAGTTTTTTAGAGCAGGATTTCTCAAACTTTAATGTGCATAAAGAATTATGAGGGGAGATTGTTAAAATGCATGGGTGCTTGTTAAAATGGATATTCTGATTCTGTAGGTCTGGACTTGGATCTGTGTTTTTGCATTTTTAGCAAGCTCCCAGTTGATGTTGATATCAGATGCTACTGGTCTCAGTCAAAGTTTGAATAATCAGGATTTCAAGGTTACTTACTTGTTCCTGTTTGTATCCCAAGTACTTAGCATCAAATGTGGCACTGATAGGTATGTCAACATTATGTGTAAATGTTTTAATCCATATGCTGCCATCCTATCATATAACTCCAATATCAAGTTGTAAAACTCCATTGACTTTCTTACCATCTCTGCCAGACATTCTAGAATATGGCGGTGAAATTTTAGCTGAGCTTTGTGAGATAACTGGTCAGAGGTATAAATGAAAAGGTAAAATGTTTCTGCCATATTTAGCTTTTGAAGGATAGCAATATTTAGAGCAGAGGTTCTCAACAAGGGTCCATGAGTTTGAATTGGAATTCAGAAAAAAAAAACATTCTTGTGGAGACATGTTGGTGCAGGTGTGATATATTTATTAAATAATACACAGTATAGTATGAACTTAGTAAGGGGTCTGTGGTTTTCACCTGACTGGCAAAGAGGTCTGTGGAACAAAAACTTTAAAAAACCCCTGATTTAGAGAAACACATGTATATATCCAATAACATAATTAAATTTTAACTAATAAAAAATAATCAACTCCCTACAAGAACAGAAAATTTTCAGCTAAAAAGCTACTTACCATCTCTATAGCCATACAATGTTGAATGTGCTGTTTGATCTTTTAACAATTTCATTTAAAAATATTCACAAAAGAAGTGGTAATTAAATTACACAGGTGCCATGGTAACCACTGCATTAAAATGCTGAGACCCCATGCTCTAGAATTTTGGTAGGAAAAAGGGTATTCTTATTCTGACAATTAAAAATTGCAGGTGCTTAGGTCAACCTCCAACAACCTGTGAGAATAGGGTAAACATACCGGACAAGTTGGATCAGAACTGGCTGTCATTGCCCAGGTATAAAGAAATCCTACAGCACAGTAAAAAGAGCACTGGACTGAGCATTAGAAGTCTCAGTGCTAGTCCAGGCTCTGCCCCTGACTAACTCTGTGTTATTTGATAAGTGGCTTAATTTCTCTGAACTACAATCTCTTCCTTTGTAAAATGAGAGGATAGAACACAGCACCAGAAGCTCCAAAACTCAACTAAACCCTTTCTAATGCCATACTATCTTTATGATTTAATAAGCTCCACTGATTTTAAGACACACTTCATAACATACACGGTATAACTTCCTTTTGTGAAATCCAAATAATATTGTGCCTTTCTTCAGGGCTATAACCTGGTATAAACTCTAAAACATAACCACATAATGCATGCTGAATTGCCTTAATCTCTAATGCACTGAATTGGAGGAAGGGGAGATATTCAGTAATTATATTGCAATATTATGATGATAATGGTATTTTTTAAAGCAAGGATATTTAGGAAGTGTAAATAACAGAATTCTTCAATGTTTGGGGATTGTGCAGAAGACGTTTGTGACGCACCAGACAAAATTGGCTTTGCCCATCTGGGTTCAGCACAGCCCAGGTGAACACACAGTGCCCTGTTGCCCGTGTTCCACAGCACACACCTGCCATGGGGTCTCATCTCTGCTTTTCTTTCTTCTAGTTGTGAAAAGTCGCTCAGCCATGCCTAGGAGCAAAGCTTAAGTAATGAAGTTAATGTCTTTCACAGCAACGGGGAATGGAGTTAATGGATAAATGTCCATTTTCTGGTAAATAAACCAGAACAAACCAGCTCACAAACACTTCCTCCATTGTTGCTCTTTCTATTTTATTTTTCCATTCGCTGTCTTACTTTCCTGTCTCTCCACTTCTACTTACTGGGTTCACCTCCAAAATAAACTATCTGCATCCAAGGTCGTATCTCAGGGTATGCTTTAGGACAATCCAAGGTAAGGCAGAGGACCAAGCTAGTGGACAGAAGAGCGTGTGAAAAGCCCCTAATCTGTGAAAGAGAAAGACATGGAGGGAGCAATGAGCAGTCAAGAGTGCTACAGCAAAGGGAACATAGAGAGGTATTTTGAGAAATGCAGTGGGATCATGGAGGTTCACATCTACTCCATTAGGAAGTGTTCAATGTGGTCATTTAATAGAGAACCATGTAATTTTCTATCCAAATGAAGGCATGATATAATATGTGTTTTAGATCAATCTCTCTGAGAAGACATAGGAGGCAGGAAAACTGGTTGGGCTGCTCATGCAAGGGTTCAGTTCTGAAACAATGAGGACCTAAGTGAAGATAGTGACAGTGGAGCAAGGACCGAGGTGATAGAGGAAGGTCCGCTCAAAGCTATTTCAGATATTTCAGAATGCATAGTTGTAAAAGATGGAGTGGGGGGAGCTGGGAGTTATCCCTAGGGTTTTGTTTGAGTAAGCAGGCAGTTATGATTAAGTAACAAAGGAAATGCTTGATGGGGTAACAGGTTTGTTCAATTTATTAGAGAAACTTTAGTTGAATGTGTCTTAAATTTTAAACATGAATCACCCGGAGATCTTGCTAAAATGTAGATTATGATGATTCCATACTTCAAATAATGCCCCAGAGATGCAGATGCTGCTATTCAGTGGATCAGGCTCTGAGTAGCGCAGGTTTAAGGTATGGGATTAAAGACCTTGCCTGTGAGATTCAAACAGATAAGTGTGCTCCCGGCCTGGGCATTTGATATTGTTTCCAGTTCCCATCTTAAAGGGTCTTCAGTTTACTTTCCCATAAATAGCGCCCAATTACTTTGGTGGTGCTTCCTCAATCAGAACACTTTCTCAGAAGTGCACAACTCCTAATTTTGCTGCCAACATTCCATTATGTTTATTCAGGTAACCCCATTCTAATCTTCACCTCTGACTATTCAGTTGCATGAGTTAATACGTTCCTCTTTTCATTTTGCCAGTTTAAGTATTTTATATCCTTTTCCCAAAGGTTCATTTGCTACGACTCATGGCTCTCCCATTAATTTCTCAGGCTTACATACTCTTTCCGTGTTACTGCATTAGCATCAACTCCATTCTATTGTCCTTCTCAGTATTTTACACCTTAGTTTTGACTTCAGTTTTCCCTAGCTTTCTGTTCAAAGAGAGAATATATAATGTATGCTTTTTTCCAGTCAAGAACAATTAAAATTACCTGTCTAATTTGTTAGAAAATGGTATGAGTCAGAGAGTCCTAAGCTTATAATACTTAAAAGAATCAGAGACAACCAAGAGAAGCTCAAATAATTGAACAATTAATAAAAGGCAGCATGTCTTCTACCTTTTGCTGTGCTCAATAAATGGGGATCTGTACAACAAGATTCCTTCGTCTTGACCAAAAAAAAAAAATAGAGATTCAGTCCTATTTTAATATAAACACCATTTTCTGGCTCTTTCCTTTCTATATCTAAGAATGTTGTGCTGACTTCTTCAAAATCTTGTGCAGTAGCTGCAGTAGCAGTATACTGTTCCTCACTCAGGGAGTATTTGAAAAAATTGGGGGGAGGGAGTTTATGCTGCCACAGTGACTGGCATGGTGGATGCCACTGACATTGAGAGTTCGGGGATGTTAAACAGTCTGCAATGCATGTGATGGTCTCATCCATAGTACCCCTTGGTTCTGGGAACCAAGACCACAGCGAGAATTTGACTGCATTATATATAAATTTGTACTGTGTGAATTGAAGGAGACAAAGTGTTGTATCAGTAAATTCTCTGTTTGGGGGAAGAATGTAAAATAATGAAAATAACTTTAAATAAAAACACTTTGAAACTGAAATTTCCCAAGCAGGTAGACATAGGAATTGTACATTGTTACCACCATTGCCATATAGCAGTGCTTTATAAATTGGAAATAGAAATTCCAGCCATATTGGTCAGTTCTTATATTGACGTATGTGAAGTCTGGATTGTGAAAATTTTTAAGATAACATCTCTTGTATCTCTTTTGTCCACTGCATTCAGTGGAACAACAACTTCCTCTATGTGACCCATAAACTGTATTACTTTAGACATTTGCTGTACAATTGTGTACAATTGTTATATACTACAGAGAGGAGGCAAAGAATTAGCACCAGTTCCTGCAAGATAGAAATGGCTAGAATTATCTGCTATTTTGATAATTAATAGGTAATGTATTGTCAAAAGAAATGTATGAATCACCAGTAATAATACTAATCAATATAATGGGTATATTAATGGCTTGAGCAGATAAAGTTCAAACCAAAGTAAGAGTCACAAATGATTAGCAAGTTATATTGGCTTATAAAGGCAATTACGAGATTTCCAGAGAGGATATTACAATAATTGGTTGATATTTAGGTTCCTTTTTACAAAGGAGGTTCTTACAAAGAGGAGACTGATCATGGATTGGTTATAATAGAATACATGTCTATTTCTGATATGTTATCTCTACTGGACAAAAACCAGTTTATTTTCAGTTATTGCTTAAATTGCAACTTCTATAGGGTATGTTCCATTTTTTTTCAGAAAGCCTTCAGTTTTATTTTGAATTCTGTGGAAAGTTCTTGTCACTTTTGGGAAAGAGATCGCTCCCAACAATGCCAGTGTAGGAAGACAACTTATTTTACTTAACATTGTATATCTGAAAATGTCAAGAATTCTGGAGAAGGTAAACATTTGAATAGCAATTCCCAAAGAACAGACACCTAAGACCTCCCCTTCTGACTCTTCTGCTCAGAGCTCTCATCCTTTGATATGGTTATGGGTGGATCTTGAATTAGGAAGAGGATGAAGATAGTGTGTAAAGCTTGCATTCTGAGACTTAGGATGGATGTATGCTTCAAGTAGAAGAATGTCAATTAAAAGAATAATCCATGATTCTGCAAGTCAAATAGTTTCTCTTGTCTTTATACTCATCTAAGTGGGACCATGGCTTTAATGAGGTTGGTTGTGGCTGAAGTAATAAAGTCCATTACATCGTCTCACCTATCCTTATATAATTTAGAGCAGAATGTATGTAAGTGTGGGGACATGAGCATAGGGTGGCAAAGATGGGGGAGTTGGTTATAAAAGAACAAATCTTGGATGTGGATTAAAGTAAACGGACTTTGAAATTCTGGCTCTGTTTCTTCTTCGCTATATGGCTTATGAAAGCTATTTAATCTCTGTCAATATCTGTTTCCTTAGTTGCTGAATGGGAATAATAATGCTTGATCTGATTCATCACTTGACTTGTTAGCAATATTATATCAGACAAACCATGTGAAAGCAACTAAGAGTTCACCTTCTGCATAGTAGGTGGCCATTATAATGGCTGATTCTAAATAACATGCCATATTATTGAAAGTATTTAGAAAGATCAAGTTTTACTTTGAATTGAAAGTTGTGGCACCTTGGGTTTTCTGTCTGCCTGGCTCGTTAAATTTAGAAGCAGTTAGTCACAGTTAGAGAGCTGAAGGTCTCTGGGAACGACATATTGTCCATGTGTGGTCTACAAACAACTTTAATACCCAGTGGTGACCAAATGCTTTCCTCAGAGTGGTATGGAGTCTATCATGCTAATTGGATTTCAATGAAATGTGATTCTTGGGCAGAGGTCACAGCAATATCTGTGCTCCGTCAGAAACGAATGTCACAAGACTAACTGGGAATGCAGAAAATAGATATTTGATCAGGTAGTGTAACATTTGGAAATATATTCCCTGGTCCTCACAACATTTTCAAAATAAACAAGAGGAATAGGATTATTTAAATCTTAAGGACTGTTTGTCGTCCGATGTCACCAATAATGTAGCCTCCGTGTATATTTCTGGGATTAGTAGTTTCTATTATTTTTCCTCCCAAACTTGAACTTTTTGTTTTCCTTTCTGTTAAACACAAAGAGATGGAACTATTCAGCAAGGTCAAAGAAATGCATTAACTCTGTTTCAAGGGGGAGAAGCAGGAGGCTCGGATACCATGCTGCAAGTATGAGTCAACTAGAAATTTATTACTTAAATAATTTTCAGTGTAGCATTTCACTGTTTAAAAAGCATTTCTTAAGGGAGCAGATGTGCTCAGTGGTTTGAATACCTCCTTCCCATGTACGAGGTTCCTGGTTCATTCCCTGGTACCTCCTAAAAAATAAAAAATAGTAAAAAAAAATAAAAAAGCATTTCTTACACTTTATTTTGCATGAAGAAATTAGGGCATGTTTTATTATTTTTATTTTATGAACTGGAGCTGGGATAAGTTCAGTGAGCATGTCAAAATCCTTGAATGTCAATATGACTCAAGGTCTTAACACAGGCTATTTGCTCTACCTGGAAATCGTTCTTGTTCTCTGTTCTACCTATGTCCTTTTTGCATAGTCTTTGCCTTCTTAGCCTTCAGATTTCCATTTAAACATCATAGCCTCTGAATGCCATCATTTGCCACACCCCACTGCAGTGTTACATCTTCCATTTTTACACATTCTTATAAGACTTTGTACTTTCCCTTCAAAGTGTAATTATATTTTCAGTTGCATCATAATTTGAATATTTACTCTCCATTTATTTCCAAGCACCCTAAGTAGAAGCATTCTATGTTTCTTTTATCTGCTGTAGCCTAGGGACAAAATTAGTGTCCAGCACATATACCTAAAAAGTGTTACATAAATGACTAGATCTTTAAGGGGAACTTAATATCATATAATACTAGTCTTTTTAAAATACATGTGAAATAATAGAACTTTTTGTAAGTTTTGTTCATTTAGATTGTAAAAGACTTATAAAGCTGGGGTAGTCTAGAGTACATTCTCTACTTTACTATCACTTAAGAAGGCTAATTAATGCACTCTATGGATTAAAAAACATTTTCTGGCATGTTATCTCATTTTAAACCTCTTTAGACCAGGGAAGTAATTACTACTCATTTTTCAGATGAACAAACTGAACTCTAATATATTTGTATGCATTTGTGTTTGGTGTATGCATGTGTGTGTATGTCCTAGAGCAAGGTCACTTATCTGACATCCAAACAAAATATTCATCTCCTTGATAGTTCAAACTTCTCTTTTTCTGAATAATTCAGGTTTAACTGAAAATGCATCTTATATTTTGTCAAAATGTTATTTTAACAAGTTTACGTGGGTAAAGGATTCGTTAATTTTGTTGCAGGAACCAGGAAAACCTCTTGACAGACGTCATGCCTTTAATAGATATTTGTAATAGTTAATTTTATATGTCGACTAAACTAGATTATAGTCTCCAGTTGTTTGGTCAAGCACTAGTCTATGTGCTGCTGCCAATGTATTTTGTAGATGTAATTAACATCTGTGGTCAGTGACTTTAAGTGAAAGAGATTGCCCTTGAAAATGCAGTGAACCTCATCCAATGAGTTGACTGCCTTAAGAGCAAACAACTTAAGTTTCCCAAAAAAGAAGAAATTCTGCCTCAAGACTATAAAATCATCTCTTGCCTGAGTTTGCAGCTTGCTGGCCTGCCCTACAAATTTCACACTTGCCAACCCCCACAATCACATGAACCAGCTCCTCATGATAAATCTAATATAACACACACACACATATATCCTATTGGTGCTGTTTCTCTGGGGAACCCTGACTGATACAGTGGGCTTTGATATATAAGTACATGATAATGGAATGTTTGGGGCAGAATCCTGTTGTTCCCCAATTCCAATTCACTAATATGTTCTCAATATTCCAACTATTGTGTTAGCTGGTCACATGGCCACTGAGATGATCATCCTTTTATTATACCTTATTTGTGATGATGTAACTAAGTTATGATAAAATAGAATCAAAATGCCATGTGTAAGTTCTGGGAAGTGTCCTCAAAGTGAGGGTACCTTCCTTCCCTTGCTCCAGTTCTGGTGCTAGGAGCTAGAGCAGCCATAATGAACAATACTGTGAGATGCAAGGCATATATTGAAGATAGCCACAAGTGAGAAGAAACTTGGGTCTTTAATATCCATGGATACAACTTATGACACCTAGACTCTACTTCAATTAAGTAGGAGAGAAATATAAGCTTTAATATTATTTAGGCCATTTTTTTTACTTACTGTTGAATGTAAACTTAATGATGAAGTATTCAATTGTAAAATAAGGACTAGGGTATCCCAAAATAAAGGAAAAGTTTGAGGAAGGACTTTGTGATGGTTAGGCTAATGTGTCAACTCGGACAGGTAATTGTGTCCAGGTATTAGGTCCACCAAGCACTGGGCTAATTGTAATAAAAGAGCATTTATGGA
>PVKH010042677.1:0-10808 GCA_004027955.1 Chaetophractus vellerosus | reverse complement strand
GCAGTGACCAGTCTCGGCGCGTCGCCGCAGCGGGGGGGAGGGGAGATATGTAATATAATAAATAAATCTTAAAAAAAAAAAGTGCTTTAACACTTATGACTTTATTTGATCCTTGAAACAAAATGTCTCCATCTATATAGACAAGGAAAATGAGATGCAGAGAAGTAAAGTGACTTTTCTGGGGATCATACAACCAGAAGTGGTAGAATGAGGATCCTAATCTGCATCTTCTCACCCCCAAGCCATGTGTGTTTTCCATTCCACTACTCCAGGAAGCATCTGGGCAAAGAGTATAAAGTTACTCCAAGTTACTCCCAAAGAATGAGAGCCACCTGACCCCACGTCCCCACTTGCTCTGAATGCCCAGCATGAGCGCCTTGCCTCTGTGCCAAGCCTTTGCCTTGTCTTCCTGCACTCAAATCTGTAATCTAAACAGCGGATGTACAGGCCGGCTGAATGGTGGATCCGGTTCCCAGCCTGATTTTTCTCACTTTCCATTCTTATTGTTCTGAAAGTCTTGGCTAATCAATGAGTTGGGGCCCTCAGTGCAGACTTGGGCTGCATTAAAGCTGGGTTGCACCTGGTCCGGATGCTATGATGCCAGGACAGAATGACAAAAGTGTATCACAGCACTGCCAAGGACAGCCGGTGCACCAGTTAGCGCTGCCAAGACAGAGAAATGGAGCACAATTCCAGGCCCACCAAGGAGAGCAATCCCCTGACTCTTTGAAGATTCATGGTTTAGGAGAGCTGGATGGAGCCTTGGTAAAGTAGGAAGTTCAGAAGAATCCCTAGACTACCCCAGTTTTCATTCTACCCGCCCCCGTCTGATTAATTTTGTTTGTGAGAATAAGCTGTGCTCTTGAATCATGTACCCTTGAACCATCTTCCTCCAAAGCCCAGAACTGCCATTGCCCCTACACCCTTTGCCTGATCTTAAGGGACCTCCACAGTATAGCACCCAGCCCTCTGTCCATTTCTCCACCAGGCTGGCATTCTCACCCCTGCTTCATTTCTGGCCTATGATCACTCATGCTCACCACTGTACCATTATTCATGCTGTTTTCGGTAATACTCTGGTGAAGCCACTCTGCCCCTGTAACTCCTACCCATCCTCCAAACCCCAGAGCTAGTTCCTCTTCCTCTCTGAAATCTTCTACTAATAATCCCTGAATAATTCTAGCCTTGACCAATTCTGAGTCTAACTTGGGTAGCCTTCACTTCAGCCCTGAATTATTACTGGATGGTTTGATGTGAGCACTTATGATCTTAACAGATAGAGGTTAACTTCCTTGAATTCTATTCTATATCTTCAAGAACCTATGCCGCCACTACCCGCCTTCCCCAGAAGCTAGCACCATGTGAAGCTCAAGCCAGCCCTCTAGACATTGTTCATTGCATGGCATTTGCCAGGTAACCCTGAAGGTGAACTCAGTCCTTTAAATAGAATGATTTTGTTTGTTTGTTTGTTTGTTTGAAGTGCTTACTAAGCATCTGCTATTTGTAATATGGACGTTATATAAATGATCTCATTTAACCCTCACAATAGTCCCATGGATCTGGTGAGAAAACTGAGGCTCAGTGAGGTCAAATGACTTGCCCAAGATCACACTGCAGGTGTAAATCCGCGAAGAGCATTTCCCAAGCCCCTGGGTGGCTGCTTCCTCTCCAGTTAAGAATTTATTCTTTTTCCATTCCAGCCTTCTGATTACAGTTGCAGTCTATTTCTCCATTGTTTCTCTCATAGCTGGAAAGGAGGCTGTCTGCTCTGTGCCAGCCACTTTGGGGTGGAGGAACTGGGCTTTGACAAAGGACCCCCAGAAGAGCAGCTTCCGTCTATGCTGCACCCCTCGCCACTTGCCTGCGGTCTGGAACCTCTGTGGTTGCTACCCCTTCCTCCTCCATCTTCCATCTCCCCAGACGCCCTCGTCTGCCCTCATCCCCCAGCCCCACCATTAATGAGAATCAGAAGGAGGGAGAGTGGGGACATGAAAGGCTAATTCCTTTCTTATTTATAGGTCTCCACCGGAGGACCAGAGGCAATGAGTGTGGTCTCTACCCTGAAGCAAGGAGCAAAGCTCTCACAGGGGGCTGGGTCCCGACTGGGCTCGGCCTGTGACCCCTCGTGCCTTAATCTCCCCAGCTGTACAATTAGGTAAAAGTTGGGCTGCAATGAAAACCAGATGTTACATCGGGAGCGAAGTCTCCTGGGCAAACAAATTAAATAATAAATAAATGCTTTCGGTTTTACTAGCAACTGGCCATTCTGTGCCTCCTCCCAGGCTCCAATTAGAGTATCCCTGTTGTCTTGCGGAGTTTTAAAACCCAAGTGTAAATAAGAAAGAGTCCTGGAAAGCCAGAAAGGTTTGCTAGTGTCGAGTGTTACTTTTGAGGATTGCTGGGCTTGGTTTGGTTTTATGCAATGCTGCAAGCCTGTTTTTGCAAATCATCATGAGTTTAATTTTACATTCTGGTTTAAAGGGGGGTGAGCCAGGTTGTAACCTTTTTTCAGTCATTTGGGAAACATTGATCTTGGGACACTCTTATGTGTGAAATACTCTAGAGATTACAGAGACATAACTTGCACTTCCCTCGGTCTGCCTAAAACACAGATCAGAGGGGCTTGAGCTCTAGGCAAAGCAATCCTGAGTTTGGATTTTTAATTGCAGAGACACTCTCTAAAATATTTGTACCTGTTTCCCTAATGCCTTAGATTAGTGTTTATAAACAAGTATACTTGAAAGAACTTGAAAGGTCTCGGACACATTACTTTCATTCATTCTTTTATTGG
The DNA here is from genome assembly GCA_004027955.1 of Chaetophractus vellerosus. Classification (NCBI taxonomy): domain Eukaryota; kingdom Metazoa; phylum Chordata; class Mammalia; order Cingulata; family Chlamyphoridae; genus Chaetophractus; species Chaetophractus vellerosus. Next base: position 8,017 of record PVKH010042677.1, on the reverse strand, counting down.
TGAACTCATTCATTCATTCAGCAAATGTTTATTGAGTACCTATTATATGCCCCAGGCCACTCCTATCATTGAGGCAGCTGTAAACCAGAAGACCCAAAATCCTGCCCCTCCACCCATACGAATAGAAGACCAAAAAAACCTCACAAAATTCTAATTTTTCAATCAGTTTTGGCATTAGGGCTCCAGTAATTCCTATGGAACCTTTTGACAAAACAAAACAAAAAACAGAAAAATGTATGTCGACTGACAAATAGCTGATACAATTCAGTGATGTCTATAACTCATGATGCTCCCATGACCACATCTGGCCAAAAGTGAGCTGAGCTTTCCATCGACACTGTCACAGTAGTGGGTCCCACTCAGTGAGCACCCACTAGATGCCCAGCCTGGGGCAAAGCAAAACACATGCCTTACCTCATTTTATCCTCATGGCTTTAGAGTTTCTGCTTTAGAGGCATGGAAACCAAGCCTCCAAGAGCCCATCTACCATGTGCAAACTTTCCCCTTCCTATTGTGGCCATGGAATGTGAGAAAATGTCTAGAAGTTGAAAAATATCCGCATATTTATTGAGAACGTACTATGTGCCAGGCACTTAGCTGCGAACTTTGCACGTTTTCTTACTGGATCCTCACAGGATCTCTGTGAGGTCGGCATCGTGCACCCCACTTTACAGTAGAGGAAGTGATTGGCCCCATATTACACAACCAGTAAATGGCAGAGTCAGAATTCATACTTACTTATGTTCAGCATTCTGTTCCCTCTCTTTGAGCTATGTGTGTCAGAAGCAAAAGAGTTCACATTGTAACTAAGAAAAAAAGCATCGGCGGCTTTATTTAGCTCCCTCTCTTGAAAAGCCTGAACTCTCAAGACATGCTCAGGAATTCCTACACTTCCTTCTGGAGGGGTGACAGTTTTCTCAATGGGCAAATGAGGAAATGGAAACCGAGAATGGTTGAGTCCCTTTCCCAAAGGCTCATGGGAAAATCAGAGCCAGGAAGACTTCTGGACTCTGACCTTGGTTGATCCCAGTCAGAAAGAGGCCACAAATACCCTCTGCACAGTATTCTCTCAGGTAGGGCGTAGGTGAGAGGGAGCAGGAGTGATGCTACACCATGGGCACATCTATGTCTCCTTCCTCTAGCATCCTTCAATCCAGTTCCAAACGCAGGGGCAAGTCTGGGTCCAAGAAGGATACATCTAATCAGGGTGCAGTTTTGTTTTTTTTTCTGGTCCTTTATATGTTGTCCTCTTTTGAGTTTTGTATCAGAAGGGGCACCTCCTAATCAACACCTCCTAATCATGTAGCCACCACCCCAATCAAGGGAGAGAATGCTGCCATCTCTCCAGACAGTTCCCTTTTGCACGCAGCCCAGGTGATCACGGGTATGATTTCTATCATTCTGTCTCTCCCATCCTCTCTTTTTCCATCTCCTTCTCTTTTTCTTAATTGAAAAAAATTTTTTTCCATGTTCTTCTCTTTTGATTATGTTTTTTTTTCTCCTTGTATGAAACCTGGTGATCACAAATCGTGCATATTCTTGGGTAGCTATCTTCTTGCTTGTTTCCCTTCAATGTCCTTGCTTGGCAATATGAAAAGCTCACACCCCTAAGATCTGCAAATTTTACTGGTCCATGAAATCTAAAGACCTCTTGCTAGAAGAAAGAGCAGATATAGTTTGTTTGAATGGGAGAATAATAGGAAGTAATACGGAATGAAGAAGATGTTGGGCGTAAGAACTCACAATTCTACTTACAAGATGACTGACTTTGAACTAACAACTTTGATATAAGAGAGGCCTTAAATGTCACAGTCACCTATCTCCAGGGAGGAGGTCATCGGCTAGTCCTGAAATTCTTGTCCCAGTTCCACCTTTTAGTCCCCATGACTCCTTAGACAGTGGCTTCCCTTCTCCAAACTCATTTATGCTCACCTGTAAAATTCACCGATATGGTTAAATTATGTTTGTGGTCTGTTTTCTCCTCTGGCCAGCTTTGGATTAATTGGCACTGATTTCCCCAGAGCTGCTCAAGGTCTGAACTCCAGGCTAGCATTTCCAGCCCAAACCAAACAAAATTCTAAACATCAGGTGTCGAACACGCTCTGTCTAAAGTTTCCTTCCACCTCTTTCTGGGAAGCAATCAAGAGGTGCCTTTTCTATGAGACTGTAATTTGTTGAAAAGCATTTGATTGTTGTATTGAAAGGTTGCACTGTATGTGTAAAAAGGTGTTTATGAGGCTTCGTACAGTATAGTTAATAACCAACCTAGGCCAGAGCCTTTATAACGGCTGCGAGCACGTATATTGTTCCTTTCTGAGGCCTGCTAATATATAATTATAGTGGCCGGTGGTCTGGAATGTAAACCTCAGGTACTTGCTGCAGGCCTGCTGGTCAGCCCTCTCCTTTAGCAACAGCAGCACTTCTGTGTCTTTCTCCTGCTTGGCAAAAGTATGTCCCTTTGCTCTTTAAATCCAGCTCATTGGACACCTGCAGATTCTAAACACTGCAGTGAGGTAGTCCAAGCAAGGTGCATTTTTAGATGCGATAGAAACCAGCAATAAAACTAGTTTCAGCGTTGGTTTTCTCATGAAGGGGAGACTCATGACAGACCAGTAGCTCAAGCTGCCACCATTTCTTGCCAGGAGCAGGGCTGCACCCTCTTATGAGGTCTCGTGCTTCCCTTCTGCCCCATTCCCCAGCCCACGCCCCACACTGCAGGTTGAGCACACTCCCAAACATGCAAGTCCCTCCCACTTCAACCTTCCGCCCCGTTGTTCTCTAAAGCCCAACTCCTCATCATGGACTCCATGTCCTTGTGTCATCATGTCCACCCTTGCTGACTTCCCTGGCCTCTCCTCACACCACGCTGCCCCTTGTCACCCGGGTCCCATTTCTCACTGCTCTCATTTGGGATCCCTTCTGCCTTTGCCTCTCCATGTGAATCTGGGCATTTGCCATTTCCTCTGTCTAGAATAATCTCACCCCTCCTCCACCCTTCCCCGGTCCCCTGTGCCCTTCTCTGCCTAGTTAACCCCTACTCATGCTGCAGATCCCAGCTTAACTGCCACTTCTTCTAGGAAGCCTTCCCTGATCTCTTGGCCCACGTCACGTTCCCTTGCTTGAACTGCTCAGAGATCCCTGGGCTTTGCTTTCATAGTAGCTGACAATTTATGATTTGTATTCATTTGTGTGATTTTTTTTTATTGAACGAATGTCTCCCCCATTTAGATGGCAGATTCCATAAACCCAGGGACCGCACAAGATTTGCTCACTGTCGTATTCCCAGCCACTAGCACTTTATGGCATATAAGAACAGTCAATAAATATTTGTTGAAAGAATAACTAGATTAATGAACTTTCCTGGGCTTCCTATTTCCAGACAGTACCCCCAAAACCGAGATGGGAAAGCTCTCTGGGTGCATGAGGGCGAGACTTCTTAGGGGAACCAAATAAGGTGGGGCTTTGAAAAGGCAGGATTAGGATTCTGGGATTTAAATGTCAGCTGCTGAGAAAATGGGAATTTTCTCTAATGGGGGTAAATCAGCTAATTAAGGTCCATCTCTTTGGTGCAGGCTGTTAAGTAACCCTGACAGCCCTTTGAGTGCAGGGTGCAAGCTTCATTCATTATCACGTCTTGAGCTCAGCCCAGAATGCCAGAGAGTGTCAAAAGGTGGGGCATGGGGAAGCAAAGGCCTCATTTCATTTGGACTCTCTCTTTTAGTCCAGACTTACATAGCTCTTACTATATGACAAGTGCTTCCTAAGAGATAATTGCTTAACCATACTAGTGAAAAATGTCCCCAGCCCTCTCTATCCACTCCCCCAATTTGCCTTTATTGCTAACCTTATAACTAGGTGATATTAGAGTACATATTCTTTAGCTTAATTTCTGCCTATCCCCTAGAATGCAAACTCCTGAGGGCAGGGGGCTCTGTCTTGTCTACAGAACTTAGAATGGTGTCTGGCACATAAATGATATATTTGCTGATAAAGGAGGCTCTGTTCTGAACACTTGGTACACATTAATTCTTCCAGTCTTCCCAACAACCTTAGAGGCATACACTAGTTTTATACCTGTTCTGCAGATGAGAAAACTGAGGCATAGATAAGGTCTATAACTTGTCCAAGGACACAGTCCTGGGATTTGAACCCAGGCAAGCTGGCTTCACCACACAGGCCGTTAGCAATTGTGTTAAAAATATCCCTTGCACGTCAGTACAATTGAATGAATGGATGGATGGATGGATGATTTGGAAGAGACAAAGGAGCAATAGATAGATGAAGGGAACACTGTGTTGCTACTAAAATTATTTTTAAGATATTGTAGGCAGGAGAATATTGATAGTAAACATGGATGATTCATTTATTCTTCATTTCTAAAGCACTATATCTTGAATACTCGCTATGTGTCCAGAAATGAGCTATTCACTTTCCATGTAACAATTCACTTGTGAAATATATACAAATAATTTCCTCATTTTACAAATGAAGAACCTGGAGCTCAGAGCAAGGAAGTACTTTGATAGAAAGTGACCAAGCCAGAATTGAAATCCAGCTCTCTCTGATGCCAAAACACAAGCTCTTCACCATGACATTTTATTATCAAATGGGATGGGGGTGGGGGGGAGTCCAAAATCTCCCCCAAAATGTAAAAAAAACAATAAAAAAAAGGTGGCAAGACTGTAGTAAAAGACAACAAACTCTTAAGAGTGACTGTTGTCTGGTGATGGTACCGTGAGTGAATCACTTTTCTCCCTTCAGTTTTTCTCTGTTTTCCTCATTTTCTTTGAGTGCCTATTTCTCTTAGAATGGAACAATGCTATGCTCGAAAAGAAATTTAAGTAAATAAAATGTGCATTGCCTGAAACAACAGTATAACAGTACTGGAGTGAAAAAAAAATACCCACAATATCACCACACTAAACAAGCCAACTGTTTTGATTTTGTTTGCCTCCCAGAGCTCATCATATTCCATTTCTGTGTGGTTGTAATCTTAGCGTAACTTCTATGTTGATATTCTGCTCTTTTCACCTCATATTTTGCCCCAATGACCATGTAAATAACTGTGGGAGTCTCCATCAAGGTGAACATCAGCTGTGGTTAGGAGTCAATAGTATGAGTGGAGTATGGCCTTATCAAAGCCTCCAAGGTCTTTCATGTTAACTCCATCTGCTCCTGCATTCCTTCTTCTATTCAGTCATTTAGTCATTCACTCCACAAATATTTTTGAATGCCTCCTGCATGCCAGACTTTGCTAGGTATGATTTAACCTACTTCTGCTATGTGAGTACTCCAGCAAACAGCAAAGCAAATACTTGCCTGGGAAATTTTCAATAGACAGTAGGAGGCTGCAGGAACTCAAGAGATGTCCCATGGGCACAAAGGATTCGGGGCCTCAAGTTTTCTCCCTCCCACTCGATAAATTTTAAGGGATGAATTATACAGAACTTTTACACTTTACAAATTGTGCTTTCTTACATTTTAATGTGCCTTGGAGGCATTTGCATGTCAGAACACACCTCATTTTTTTAAAGTTAATATTTTCCATAGCGTGGACGAGCCATAATTTATTTAGCCTGTTTCCTATTGATGGGCATTTATGTTGTCTCAAATTTCTCATTATTCTAATGCTGCAATAAAAATCCTCATACTCCACCTCTGAACAAACGTGACTCTATTTCTATAAAGTTGACTTTTAGAAAGGTACCTTGGTTAGTGTATATGCACGTTGTCAATTTAGACAGGTGGCCCAAGCAAGGCCTTCTCAACCAACATCCCCAGGAATACTATGTGATGTACCCGTTTGTTAGCCACAGTGCTAGCTCTTGAAGGTATTAGCTTTTAATTTTTTTTACCAACATTATAAGCACTAAATGATATTTCATTGTGGATTTTAATCTGCATTTTCCATATTACTAGTGAGTTTGAATATTTTTTCATAGGTATATGTTTCATCTAGGAGGATGTTCCTAATGATGAGTATCTGAGATCCAGGAGAGCTCTCTATGGAGAAAGTTCCAGGAGTGGGGTAAGCTGGGCCAGGCTTTATTCAGCAATCCCATAGTCTATGTACCCAAATCTAGAGGGCAGGTTGAAGGCAGAAAGGGAGACTAAATTACATAGTCTGTGATTAGAAGTGGAGAGAGAGAGAGAAAGAGAGAGAGAGAGGAGGGAGAGATAGAGAGAGAGGGAGATAGGTGAGACAAGACTCAAGATACATTAACAGTTTATGATTTAATCCATAAAGGGAAAGAAGGTTCTGGATACTCCCTTTTTGAGATTCCGAATACATACTGCAGGAGCAATTCCTTCAAGAAGTCATGCCACACTGGTCATGAAGCTACCTTAAAATGGGAAGTCTGTTGGAAGAATTTAAGCAGGTGCAATTTCACCATGAAGTTAATGAAGCTTGAGTCTCAGAGTCCCTTGCACAGGTCACCTCCAAGACCCAGAGAGAGGTCTTAGCATTGGGTTCAGGTGGCCATGTCTCCATAAAATTTTCAGAATTAGATGTTAGCACATCAGTCAGTTAAGATGGCTGCCTCTTCCTACTCCAACTTTCCCTCCATTACCTTCTTGTGTTGGGGGAGAACTGGCATGGCCATGGACCTTTTGGGGAAATGGCCAAGGGAATGTTAAGTTGGGGATACATTTAGCTCGTGTGCAGTGAGGTAAATGTCCATAGTCATGGCTAGCTGGAAGTATGGTTTCAGGAGCACCCCTCTTGCCCAGTGGGGGAGCTCACCTCTACTGGGACATGAAGGTGCAAGGGCAGAGACTGCTTTGGGGTAGGACTGCACCCTGTGGCATCTGACCCTAGAATTATGACAGTAGGAAATGAAAGAAGAAACATATTTGAAAGTAGAGAGCCAAGAGCCAGCCTATGAAAAATTCTATATTCATCAGATGTGAACAATGATAAGCAGAAATGTCTGTTCACAACAATTCCTAGTCAAAACAGAAGTTCTTTCCTGTCAGAATCTACTTGATAAAGCAGTATTTTATTGAAAATATAATTATAAATACACCATAATTTTTATGAGAATCTCATGAAATGGAATTTATCAGAAATACTGTGTTTGAAGCATATAAACATGTATCTGTAATACAAGCAGAGAGTACATCTATCTGTGGAGTGTCATGTTCTCTACATCCTAAATATACTGATTTTTATTCATTTTAATCAGCTCTACTAGAGGAAAGGCTAAATTATATTTCTATTCTCTCTATAGAAAATATTACAAGACCATTGTCATATGAAGAAGCCATCAAAGAGTATACAGCCAAAATTATTGGGATAAGTATTAAAGAGGTGACCAGGCAGTTAGATAATTGAAATATGATTTGATTTTTCTGTATCTGAGGTTTTTTGGATTGCCAGTTTTTAACATTAGTATTTTGCCATGATTAATTATCTTATTTTAAACAAACATTACTGCCAGGCCTACCTTTGTATCCATTCCTTCTCAAGCTTTTACTTGAAGATGGCTCCAAAACCGAATATGATTCAGACACCACAAAACTAGGATCCAACTGTGTGTTTGAGCCAAATCTGGGGCCCCCAGAATGAGATTTCTGGAGGAGATGGGAGGGATGGCCATTGGTTCCAGTGGCCTCTTTAGTCTAGACTGGAAGCACAGGAAAGGGTGGGTTCGTGTCTTAATTTTTAAAATAAAATCTCTTCTTTCACCTAGCAGTGTCAGTGGACCCTCAATGCATCTTTCCTGCATGAATAAACAACCTCTCCTAGCTCTTTTCTCCTATGGAGTTCTTTTGGTACCCGTGGCTGGTCAGATTATTGTTCAAAAATACTCACTGATGGGCCCGGCTAGATAGCTCAGTGGATAAAGAGCGCGCTGGGATACCACATGGGAGGCCCTGGGTTCGGTTCCCGGGGACCTCTCCTAGCGGGCAGACCGCCTTGAGAATGGCAAGCCGCCATGGGCGGGCCGGAGCCGCCGTGGGCAGGGCAAAAAGCTGCCACGGACAGGGCAAAAGCCGCCACGGGCAGGGCAGG